>JAOTOM010003252.1:0-143717 GCA_034440615.1 Ashinkailepas kermadecensis
CTATCTAATGAAGCATTTTTATTATTATTCACTAATGATTACATAATTTAGTGGGCCTCGAGTCTATGCGCATTTTATTTCAGCTATATCCCGTCACTGCAACGTGGATACCTCAAAAGATTACGGACAAAAACGTCAACAGAGGTGATATTCGTGCTCAGGAAAACATCCCACGTCTAAAAATATAAGCTTATCTGATTCGAGGGAACATGAATGATGCAAAATTTAGAAACGTTGCTTTTCATTTTGTGTGATTAATGAAACCCCTTCGTAAATTCGGCTGTAGATGTCTGAATTGTCCTTGCACGTCAACAAATTTAGCGTACCCGTGTTCAGGCTGACCGTGGAAAAGGAAAAAAAATCGGTCAACATTGTCAAAGGACTATTTCAGGTCCAATTTTTTTCTTCAATATATAGATTGAACGAAACTTTTTCGACAAGGGGTTTCGGAAATATAGATGTTGTTATCAAACAATAGTTCCAAACACATTTACGTCTGAGTCCTATGTCCAAAATGAATATTTCCGCCAAAATTGAGACAAAAACATAGCTCATTTTTTGGAATCATTTCCAAAGGCGTTATTTATCTGACGGAAGACATACCAGTGAAACATGCGTCCTTTAATTGTACATCCAGTCAGATGCAACATTTTGGCCTATCATACATACACATTACTGTACAGCTGGTGTATAAATAAGCAATGTATATTTGCGATATATCCCAAAAGATGGGCGCATATGACACTTCCTACGTTAAAGTTTGTTCCTTTCAAGAGAAATATGAGATTGCAGTTTCATGTACAATCAATGTGGACTACATCATACCGTAATATCGGGCTATATAATGTCTGCGAAAACTTCGAGGAATATAAATATTCTTTTTACACAGAACTTTGACCATTTAAATCCATTTTTCTGCGACAGTTTCTATCACATGTTACGCACCAATTACTTGTGCAACAGAAAATGATTTTGATGTTTGTAAGTTATAACATGTTCGTTGCAAAATCCATACATGTTCATGCATCATTTATAGGCCGCAAGAATGTGTAACGTGCTACGTCAAACAGCTGCTTCCGTGGCCCACCACTCCAAATACCCCACTTTGGTTGTTCGATTTGGTCCCATACAAAACGTTGCGCACTCACTGAAAGTTTCAGAAAATAGCGTCAAGCCATTATATTCCATCTGCTTCGCAAAAAATACTATTTTGACAACTCAAAAATGTTTATAAATTTTCCGAAAATTCTTACCATTCTTGATGGGCCCACGACCTCAGATTCCATTTCGGACCAAAGAATTTGGGTCACGGAGTTTTCGAAAACCACTCCAAATAGCGCACTTAACGTATATTTTGCCAAACCACTCCAGATCCTCTACTTGTATTTACCTAACGTCGCCTAGTGATGAAGCATGTAAACGTGACCTTCAAGTTGTGTCCTTCCTTGCACAAGCTAGGCTACAACAAGAAGTGCAGCAGGCAAATAATGTTCAACTTCATGCTGACTTATTTCATCTTCCAGGTATAGTGCGGTAAAATAAACATAGTTGCAGCCAAACAAATATAATATTTCCATTCATTTCAGGCATCCCAAGCATTCAGCATTCCATATAGAAAATAACGAGTTCCCTAACCTTTCTTAACAACTACCACCCATGCATAGGCTGCTGAAGTTAAAACATATGATACACAACACAATGCACCATGGACCATGGTGCATATCGTATACACCATATGAAGATTGCAGCAAATCTACGGCGAAGTGTAATAAACTGTCAATAGAACCCACCAGGATGCTGCATATTGTTCATCCAAATATATAAAAATATATTGTTCACAGACCAAGCTTTAGATGCCAAAGCTTGGTCAAATCCAAATCAAACTTTGGAAGTAATTATATTCTTGCATGTAACAAGACTTTTCACTTCTTCGTCTTTGAAAAATGTGCTCACCCTATTACTTATTCCCACCAGACATTTTGCACTCTATTGCGTGAACGTAAGGATCATGCACTTCAAATCAAACACTTGGAAGTGAACGACTAACACTGCTTGCAAGTACTCAGAAAAAGAATGCACTCGGCGCTTCGGCCGCGATCTCTCCAATGAGAAGATGCCAGGAAAACCGGATAGTCCAGATGCACTGTGAACGCCATTGTTCTGCAAGACTGAACAAAAGTAAAATTATTTCTACAGTGCTATCGTTTGAAAATACTGAGGAACAACCGACATGTACTGTGCAATTATCCAACGCATCTTTGGATGCTAGCCTCTGATGCGTGTAACTAGGCGTTGTCTTTTCCTAAATCTACGCATTGTTGACACTCAACGGCTAGCTTCACACTCCACAGAATGCACGTGTGGAAAGGTGGAGGACAAAAGAACTCTTGAAAGCTCCTGCGATTTCTGTTTACTAACCATACGCCTATGTATGTGTTCATCGTATTCATATGTACTATGCTACCAAATACTATGCACTTATATTATGTAGAGATAATGCACTGGTGTATGCAGCTTTTCGCTTCACTCCACTGCGAACGTGTTCAACACTGACTTTGTCCCTGGCAAGCAACCCACGCATAGTGTGTGTGTGCCTACGATACGTTACTGGCCCACTAACGGCAGCAGCTTATCTCGAGCATACATGCACGACCGAATGCAGCAATGACGTTCACAACATGAAATGGAAGCGGTCGCGATGATTGTAAGGTATTGCACAGGAAGATCTCGTCTGAGGTACGCTATTCCAGACCATTCCCACAGTGTTACCAATCTACCATACTCAGTTCAGTTCGTTCTATTTTCGAACCCTATGATGAACTTGTACATTCGCTATATTATGACCAATACATGCTGCAGAGATCGATGCCGTGTAAAATAGGTGTGAACAATCCACATAATTGTTTCCAATTTTGGATGGATGTCAGCACCAATTGATTTCAAGACTCTAAACGTGCTGATGCATGTTGCATGCCATATAAAGATTTTTTTAATACGGACATGTTCGAGCCACA
Organism: Ashinkailepas kermadecensis; assembly: GCA_034440615.1. Classification (NCBI taxonomy): domain Eukaryota; kingdom Metazoa; phylum Arthropoda; class Thecostraca; family Neolepadidae; genus Ashinkailepas; species Ashinkailepas kermadecensis. The sequence continues at coordinate 3,015 of JAOTOM010003252.1, forward strand.
AGGAAACCGGAATGTTGTTTTCCCATTTTCAGCCGTCCATGCCAGTATTTTCGAGATCTCATTTCATTTACAGACAAATAGAAATTACTGTGAAAAGACCTATCTTAGAACTATCATACAGATACTGCACACCACGGAGAATCTAATGCGGTTTTCCGCGGGTAAATTGTATCGGTAATTTTCGAGATCTTGAGTGGACCGAAAAAGTATCTCCACCCCACTCTAACAGGGGAATGTCTTCTTGCTATGGCCTTTTCCTGAAAGGAAACGGCCAACATCCAACGGCGCATAGTACATTCGATCTTACCTACTGTATTGTTATTGCACGCCTCCCCAACTTATTTTCCAGCTGCTGCGGCCCCGGTTTCTGACGGTGGTTTTCCACAATTAAGTGTCATATATCCGGTACTAATATTCCGGTGTAGATGCAGATAAATGAAAACCAGACAGCAGTTTAGGGCCAGATATCAAATACATTCACTCCAATTTGGCTCCAATGATTCGTTAGCACTGTATCTGATTAATATTAAGCATTTAGCTACATCTGCAGTACTGATGTAACTTCGTTTACTTAGTCCACATTTGACAAATGACTAACATAAAACTTTTCGCAATTGGTTCTAAAAAAAGAAGTCCATCGCGTGGTTCCCGTGACTAGGATACGCCTGCGCTCAATGACTTGAAAATCCGCCGGCTAGACATGGGATCGAAACATTGTGCAACCATTTCGAGAGTTGAGCGTCTTAGCTCCTTAGAAAATGCATCCATCCGAAGCATGGACGAGTTCTTTCCCCTGATGTTGATATTTCGAGCAATCTCCAACGTAATATAGCAGTATTGTGCCAGTTTCGTCCGATGCATCTTAATCTAATTGCGACGGAAATGGCGCATATGTGACTTACACTTCGAAACGTTTTGCGTTGCAAGCGAGAGACGGATCACACCTTCGTGTTGCTATTGCCAATAGCGTCATCACGTTCAGTTTCCACGTGTGGTTCAATCCCAGGGGCGCAATAACAATTTTCAAGTTAAAGAGGCAATGCCGTGGCTGTCTCTTATCCCATCACCATCCTCCATCCCGTCCCTCACTTAACGCAAAAGAACTCGCACTTGGTTAACTTCAGTTCTGGAGCCCCGACGTTAAAAAATATCCAAATTTTCAGTTCAGTTGCTCGAAAGCTCAGCCTCTGCTCTTCCAAAGTCCCTCTGTTCCTGTTTAACCAGACACGAGCAGCCAACCCCCTCACCTCCCGTCATAGAGACGGAAAAGCGTTTTTCGTCGTTATAAAATCACAGATTATTACGCGGGTCTTTGCATTATTTTGTTTTACGTTATTACTGTTAGCCCTTTGCAGATTGGCGTCCCTGCCGTACCAATGGCTATTGCTATTGGTGCCTATTACTATAGAGAAATCATTTCATTCAGTAGCTGGAACCCAAAGTCGCAATGGAGATGAGCGTTCGATCACCGGCATAGAGGAAGGAAAAATAATGTTTGCTGTTCTGTAATACACAATACTATGCATTAGCTGCACAACTCTTTCTCTTAAAGTATACGTCAGACAGACAGGCGGGCCCACTCGTCTGACACGTCGCAGGACATGGTGACAATGACTGCGACGGAGACGCACCCGGTGGCCCCTGGTGGGTCCGTCGGTCGAATACATCCACCTGATTCAGATGTCACCTGATACAGAAATTGGAAAACTTTAGAAAGCTGTCGTCTTTGCCCAAAGCTTGTCAGTTTTCAAGGTGAGGTCGAAACCCATCAAGCAGTGAGGTGGGGTCCGGACCCCAGGGGCCCCAGCGGTGGCGACGCCCATGGCTATCGCTCTACCATTTTGTGATCGATTTGAATCTAGCTGACATGAATATATAGCCAATCGAAAGGGCGTTCATCAAATGCCTACACTTATTATTTCGAAATTTATAAGCACTTACAGGTGCTTCCAAAACCAGGCTACGATTTTTGGAAAGTGTGTTTCCATGTTTTATGGGATCATCTTTTGCAGTTTCCATTGATCATAACATAGCTTGAAAGTATAAATAGTAAGAATTCATGTGAAAGGTTCGCGTTGACATTGCCAGGGACATTAGAAAAGGAATTTGCCATTAAAGTGATTTTGAGGGATGTTGCTGCTATATATCACATTAATATGACCAGATATACCGAATTGTCGGCTTTGTACTATGACAGCCTGTCTTGAAGATGCAATTTCATCATAGGCGGATGTAGGTGACCAATTCTAGTGGCAAGATAGCAAAGACAATACGCTCACACTGTGACATGGTTTATTATGGAGTGTGCATCTTTTTATTAATCCTGTTTTGATATCAGGCACAATCAGGGTGGTTCAAATGGGTGAGGATAATTTTACGTGCCATTTTAAAAGCTTCCGGGAGTAAATGCCAGTCTAAGATATATTTTCACGCTACTTCGTCTCTTGATAACCCTATTACGGGAGTGGTCACAAAGTTACTTTCATCCAAAGGATTATTGTATGAAGCTCCTGAACGCTTCGAGCGATTATCCTCAGACTTGGCGAATTTCAGTAATTATGTTTTCTACATAGGGTTCGAACTTCCGAGCTTTCTACTTTGCTGACGAACGGTTCCAGGATGACTGGCGGGATGACATGCATGGTTTCTAAGGTCTATAATTTCAAAAGCATTGAAACATTCCTCACTCACTTAGCAGCCAATTTTGAAAGATAAGTCTATATAAATTGAAGAGCTTAAGCGTACTTATGCCTACCAGAGGCGCGTCAATGTACATAAGAAATGGAGTACAAGTTGCATTGCCGAAGCTAATTCGTCATACTGAGGAACTATCGAACTGCATGAACGATTATGGGGGATTCGAGAAAGTCTTGAATTATTTCGAAAGTATGCTTTGGTCAAAAGCGGCTCCAAGTGATTTTGGGGGACAGGATTGCAAAGGGAAGAAAGAAAATTATTGGCTTCCTTCTGATCACTTCGGTTGCCTTGAAAAATTACCCAACAACCTTGGAGCACCTATAATAAGCCTACTATGGAAATATTATGAAAGGTTATAACTTACACCCATGCCAAGGGCGGATGCAGAGTGTGGTGAGCTGGAGGCTAGGTCTAATTTTACAGGTGCATGTAGTTAGTGAAATTTAGTTTGTCTACTAAAAAACAGTACTAAGCGAGTTAAATCTAGCAGCAGTCTCTCCAGCACCGTGAGTGGAGAATACTGTGATCGCGCCAGCGATCCACAGAAGATCCGCCGGCTCCCACTCCTCCAGGGGTTCCCGGAGAACCTAGAATACAGGTGCCAGAGGAATGCTTCTGAGAGGAACGTTTTGCTTTGATTTTCATTTTATGACATGGCTAGTTCAGTCAGCGATTATATCGAACTGCCAGGATAATCCCGATTATTGATGTCTCCGAGTCTGTCAATGGTTAAATTGAAGTGGTCTTCTAGAAAAGTTCTAATTCTGGCATGGATGTATGCATCATGAGACATTCGATAACATCGATAACAACGATACTTACCACCATTATGTACACCAAATTGCCTCCCTTTTCGATTACTTGTTTCCACCATAGCGAAAGCATGCTATTCGCGTGTGAAGCGCCTCTGTTGTCATTAATTTTGCTCAATGCAACATTAAGTTCAAAATTGGAGTTATTATATATGAAGGAAACATCCTACAATATAGAAGTGAAGCGAAGTGAATGGGCGTGCAATTTTGAAAATGGACTGTTCTCACGTGAGAAGAAAGGTAATTTAATTGGCTATATAATGAAGCAATAATTGACGAAGCCGGTTGCGGAATTTAGAAGCAGTGGTGTTTGGAAAATATCCCCAATTCCAACAGTTGTATTTTATGGGGGAGCTGCTGTATCCGCCTGTACCAAAATTGTCGTTATTGTATGTTGCAAAAGTCACAAGTCACAAGAATCATATCAAGTCACAAGAAATGAATTACCATCTTCTGCGATAACATCGGTCGATTACTGTTCGAGTTGTCAGGGGGTGAGAGCGCACTATGTGCTCCCTTTGAAAGTGCTTTGCCGGCAAGCGGAGCCATCCCGCACCAGAGTTAAGTTAAATATTAATTAGTTGTTGTCAATCACTCAAAAATGTTGCAAAACTGATGCATCAAATGACCACACTGTAAGTAGAAGACAATTTTTGCAATCCCGAAGCACTTTTATACCAGCTAATTTGTTCGCCTGTAGCCACCTTCGCTGCCTCATATAATAGCTCACTCAATATCACTATCACTCACCCACTAACTGCGTACAAAGCGCATGATCTTCACAGTCATCTAGTGGGTGGATAGTAATAGAGCATATATTGTCCAGGCCGGATGGCTTGTGCGAATTGTTGGATATGTCGCAAGGTTCATTAATTCGACATGTTGCAAATACTTGAAAAACCTCACATTATTTACTCATACCTATGATTTCAAGCTACGGACAATCCCCAGAAGTGATTTTATTTCAAGAGACATCGGAGGATAGAAGAACTAATGTTGCATTGCAATCCGTTGCAGCAATTATAATAACTAATACCAAAAGCTTCACGAGTTTATCGATACTCGGCCAACCTCGCATTGGATAGGCCAATAAACACATAATGTCAAATATTTATCCCCATTTTCGAAAAACTAATCAGGTTTCATGCATGCTATATTTTGCTTGCATTGCAGCACAACAGTACATGTTTTCTTCGCAAATATCCCATAGTGGACCTGCTTCGGCTGTACTTGCAGTCTCTCTGTAGTGATGGTAATCGAGCGGGTGATCTTTGTGCACAAAGCAATTGCTCGAGAGTGCATTAACTATTTGTCGCGAAATGTTACATATATGATGCACTTTGGCGGACTCAGTTGAAATCTTGCGTCATCATTCATTGCACGGTCTGATTCCCCTTACTTTACTGTATGCGAATACACACGGCGGTCTTTAAACGTCATTCTACCGCTAACGAGAAAAGTAAGAAGTCCCTGATGTTTTCCAGACTCCAATGTTAGAGTTGGCCTACATCAGCAACTGTGCTGCAAATTGGCGGGGACAACCTGCATTTCGCAGTCGAATGGTGCATACCACGTTGCAGCCAATGCTCGACTGTACTTGAATTCACAAAGCGCTTCTCGATTTTCGTGATGTAATCCTAGATAATTAAAATGTATTCACATTCTTCGTGCATTTGTCTACGAAACTGTGACCCCAGGAACACCACCCCGTCATCACAAAATGTTCGTTTAGACCACCAATAATTTCAGCATTTATTATGAGGCACAATGAAACACCCCAATCGATCCGCACGCGGCCACTGCATCGATAGATTTCCTCCAGCCCGAATACTTGTCAGAATACGGCATCCTCACCACTAGAAGCATGCACCCGTAGAAGTATGTATGCGCGGCCATTGCATTTCTCGGAACATTGGTTTGTGGGGTCATGATGTGGGTGGAGACAATAGATAAGCTCCGCCCATTTAAAGTCCCCACAACCCGGTAATATGCGCAATTGCGATATCATGATGAAGAACGGTGGTAAATGCCTCTTTGGGATGTTATGGCACGCATCAGAGCCTCCGTATGCCCACAGGCACGTTTTGTAGCTTAACTCAAATCAGAAGACACTGAAACCTCCACTTACATTTTGTGTCCCCACATACCCGGATAGATTCACATGTCCCCACAAACCCGATTCCCAAGTATGTGTGTACAAAAATTGTATCATACCTACATTTCCTCTTACGTACTTTTACCTTTACGTACAACTGCTCTTACATGTTTTTACGTTTACGTACATTTGTGCTTACGTGCATTTGCGCTTGCGTACATTTGAGCATACGTACATTTGTGCTTACGTACATTTGCGCTTTTGTACCTACTTTTGCTCTTACGTACTTTTGCGCTTACGTACATTTGCTTACGTACTTTTTCCATACGTACATTTGCTCTTTCGTACATCTGCCGCACGTACAGTTGTCACACGTACTTTTGCATTTTCATACATCTGCGCTTACGTACATTTGCCATACGTACATTTATCCTTACGCCCATTTGTCATAGAATCCGCACAGGTGGTTCATGAAGTGCGCTGTGCATGTCTTGCTCATAGGCCGCTGTTAGACCGCCGGTCTTGTGGAGCCGTGAACGCGGCGACACTGCCAGTGATAAATGGTTCGTCTCGATCACCCCACCCTAGCACAAGCAATTCGGCTGGCGGTGCAACAAGCACGCCGTGCTACATACGTATTTTGGGTGGTAGAGAAGCGACCGTGTTTCAGATTCCCACCTCCCGCTCATTAGTCCTATTTCTAAGCAGAACGGTGTGCTGATGAAAGAATTTGACCCAAACCTTGAAGAACAGAGCCTTTGCAGCTTGCTAACTGGATGGAATTTTTTTTTCTCGCCCAGCCATTTGGTTATTGCACCAAGACGTGTCATTTCTTCCCTGTCCCAGCTGTGTCATTAATATTTATAAATGTTCCAATTTTCCCAATACAGGTGTCATTTTCACCGAGTTGCCCGCCGAGTGATTATGCACTAGACAAATTTCTCGTGGTAGGTTACTGCGCCATGGGGTGGTGTCTCAGTTGGGGAGAGAATAAATAGTTGGAGAGTCAGTAGCTTTATAGTTAATGTGCTTCACTTCGGATAAAACGGTTTTGAGATCAAATTTTCGATCGACTGGATTTTCGACCGTTTGCTGCCAGGAGGCAATAAACTTGGGATTGACGCTCTTAAATATGCTTAGCAGTGCAATGCGTCCTAATGCGGCCTTCACCCCGTCTCATCTGGTCTGTTTCTTTGCACACATGCCGAAAGCAGTGCGAAATGGTCCATATCGACTGACAGTACATCGACTGACGCACACCTCTTCTCACCACAAGCCGTGCCTGGCTGACTCGTGGGCGACTCCCGTTAGTGGTTATCTTGTGGCCTCTGTCGGCTGGTGCTGGAGTCATTGTTTTGTTTCGGTTCACTCTTCACCTTTGTTCATGGTGACACTCTAAGTAATATTGACATGCAACGCCCATACAGCAATCTGAAACTGCTGTGGAACATCCGTCACCTTGTCTTTACCCGCTTGACAAGTGTCCATTGACAAAATGACATTTAGCACTTCCTTGATAAATATTGTCATCATAAGATGCACATCTTGTTTGCTATTTTATCTTGAACTATTCACACACGCACACACGCGTACATGCACCTACACACCCACACATGTATGCACACACGCACGTAATATATACATACATATATATGTATATATATATATATATATATATATATATATATATATATATATATATATATATATATATATATATATATGTTGTCTTATATATATATATAAATATATCACATATATATATATATATATATATATATATATATATATATATATATATATATATATATATATATATATATATATATATATATATATATATATATGTATGTACATATATATATATATATAAATATATCTACATATATATATATATATATATATATATATATATATATATATATATATATATATATATATATATATATATATATATATATATATATATATATATATATATATATATATATATATATATATATATATATATGCCTATATACACCCGTGCACGCAAACCCTTGCACACACTATAATCCCATCACAAAGCGCCTGTGCATTGAACTACTCAATAGTAAGTATGTTCCTCAGCAGCGCTGACACACTCTTCCATACGACTGGGTACAGAGGCATCCAGCCGCTGAAAATATCCAGTGCGAACTCGGGGTTCCTCCCACTTTCGCGCCACCGCTTGCCACAACTGCTCCGCTCCCAGCTGATGAACAGGAAAGCGCAGGTCCTCCTCCAGCTCTCTCACCATGATGTTCCAAGCGTTTTCAATTGGGTTCAGATCTGGTGACTTGGCTGGCCACTCAATGGCACGAATCTGTGGACCGCATACCGTGCTAAATTTTTCGTACAAAAGTTATCAAACCGACATTGTCAGACATCAGACATCAGACATCACACATTACTAGGCGCTGCATCACACACTTAAACACAAAATTATGATCAAACCATGGTGTCGAATGTAAAGTAATACGATTTCAAATGTTACCGGTGCACTAACTCAAACCTTCCGCCAATTTTTGCACCAGGCCAATGCTAGACGGTGACCTGGTGGTTCTGTACGTGCCACATGAATACGACAATCCGGGGTCGAACCTCGTGACTCTGATCTCTGTCAATAGAATACGAGAGCATTGGAAAACACCCAAGCAGGCACGCCACCTGATCGGTGTGATAAGGTTGTTCTGAACTGACCTGATCAAAATCCGACCAATAAGGAATAGATAGTCTGCAGTGTATGAAAAAAAATAATTATGTTTGGATTGTGTCGTTGCAAGGGATTGCATCGCCATTTTCTATTCCTACCTGTTCCAGCATCTCGCTGTATGACTGTCCGGTCTGCCTCCCGTCGATCAGATGAAAAACACTATTCCCATATCCATCCCTCCAGCCCCAGACGTGCACAGTCACGTGCCCTTGGGTATGTTTTGGCACCAAATGTGGTTCAACGAACCGGATCCCAGTTGGCCTGAAAATTAATGCTCTAATGACGGATGACCCCTAATTATGTTGGATAATGAAGGGGTGGACTTTAAAATGTTAGATATGATAAGAGTAGATTTCCGGGAAGATAGGGAGACATGAGAATTCTGCCTGCTTGAGATGACTCGGACAAAGTTCTTGATCAGGTTTGCGAGGTGAAGGCAGACCGCCCCTTTAACTGCAGGGGAGGCATACATCAGCCTGGAATTTCAGAACATGGCTGCTGGACCGTAGGGAAGGCAGGAAACGCGCCATATAGGGTTTCTGGATTACGATATGTGATAATTGCATAGAACAACGTACAGAAATTGTACTCCTCACTACTTTCGGTCAGTTATCTGTAGACTGGGGTATGTCTGGAGAACCCACTCGAAATCTGGGAAGTAATTGGGAATATTGGGAATATAAACTTCACCTGGCAGGTAGTCTGAACACATACATAGCTATGATGCGGGACAGTACATGCATGCAGGGTTCCTACACTGCCTAGTTAAATATACCATCAATAGTACGTGTTTACCGAATGTGTGTCTCTGCTGTCAGCAAGACACAGTTGTCTGGTGTCAGTTCAGCAAACTTTGCTAAGCCAATTAAATAACTAATTAAACAATCGCCGCATCCGTACGGCTATTTGGCTGACTTGGGTCGCTTTCCAGCTCGATCAGCGCCGCGGTAAGCTTGGATTTTCTCCAGGGAAATGGTACAGTTGGTACACAAGTCATCGGCTTCCTTAACGCGGGGATATCAACACCTTGTACTGAACTTTCTGGTTAGCTTTTCAACTCTTCCTGATCAGTTTTTGCGCTTCCCAAAAGAGTTGACACACTTGGGGAACGTGGTTCCATGTTTACTCAGCAGTTTTCACCGTAAGGCACAACACGCGCACCGGAGTGCGTTTTTCCGTCTCACAACAGCGCTAGAACTATTGTGATAAGTGCCCTGAGCTCAGGGCACGTGTCGCTGACACGTCTGCTCTGCGACTAAATGCTGTAGCTGAGGCGGAACGACTGAAAACTCCACTCTTCGCAAATCCCGTGTCGTTTTGACGCCACCACCGACCAAACCACCCACGCTCGCCTGCGCTGTGCTCGCCGGTATTGCTTCAAGTGCCGTGTCGTGATCGGTCGCTGCGTCGGCAGGACGAGTTCTACCAACACTCGGCGTCGGCAGGACGAGTTCTACCAACACTCGGCGTCGGCAGGACGAGTTCTACCAACACTCGGCGTCGGCAGGACGAGTTCTACCAACACTCGCACAGGACGTCGGCAGGACGAGTTCTACCAACACTCGGCGTCGGCAGGACGAGTTCTACCAACACTCGGCGTCGGCAGGACGAGTTCTACCAACACTCGGCGTCGGCAGGACGAGTTCTACCAACACTCGGCGTCGGCAGGACGAGTTCTACCAACACTCGGCGTCGGCAGGACGAGTTCTACCAACACTCGGCGTCGGCAGGACGAGTTCTACCAACACTCGGCGTCGGCAGGACGAGTTCTACCAACACTCGCACAGCGGCAATGCTCGATTTACATCCCGGGATCATTCGGCAATCAACAGTGTTCTGCAAGGTCCTCTGCCTTTGTTGCCTTTGTCTGATATCAAAGCATAGGTACCTAGACAATGATGCTGGAAATAAAGCAATACATTCAGTACCCTCAGTGGTCTGGATGCACTAATTTCAAAGACCAAAGATCATGCTTAGAAGGGAAGCGGTGTACTTTTGTTTGCCTTACAGAAAACATGCAGCTTATGGCATGCCTTAAGAATGCAAAGGTGAAAATTCAGTTGGGCATTGTGATAAATAACAATCACTCGGTCATGGGTCTATGCATGTGCCATAAATCGGTATAATTATGCCGCAAATCGACATTCAGACGCCTGCAGGATATCCAATGGAGGTCGTTGCGATGCACATTGCGACGCACAGGAACATCCTACGCTTTATGTGTCCACCATGACTGCTGCTCCTCTGGAACAATAGCATTGGCAGGCGGAAACAGTCAAAAATCGAACTTTAACAACGTCCGAAGAACTTACATGAAAGGCAAAATGGTATGTTTTTAGTTGCTTATCCAAAAATTCGCATGCCAGAGAATGTTTTCAAAAATTAAGAAGTGAGATCCGGGTGACACAATGGGTCGAAAAAGGTTACGTAGCCTTGGGTCAAGCATACGACTTGAGTGAAATTTTACAAACAATGCCAGATATGAATTCTACAAACCTTTGCGACTTCGCAGGCTTTTATACATTCGGTAAATTACTTACTATAGCGATTAAAGAAACTAATCTCTGGTGATCTTCCAACATGACCAAGGCCACAACTAAAAACCGCTTGGATCACGGGCGTAAGCATTGCACAGGTGAATTTCACGAAGGCAATTGCTCTATGGTATAATTTTGGAATAAATCCACAAGATGAGGGTGAGTTTTCGCACCTTTCACGGGTCGATTTTCCCTGGACAGCACCAGCTTCTTGACATAACAAAAATTAACTTTGGTCTCAGAATGGTTGATGTATGGGTGGCTTCCGAGCATGAGCTCGCCATGGGGGTGTAGGGGCGTCTGAAACGGGCGTCGCTGAGGTGCTCAGCCCGCTTCACAACGGCTAATATGCACCGGAATGCAATGCAAAGTACCACAGTTTTGAACAATTACGGAAGCTCATCACTCCCAGATGACATAATTCCACCTTCACGCTCACGAAAATATCAAATTCTCACAACTATACAAGCGGGTTGTTTACAGTTCCAATGCTATACAGTGCACAGCACCATACGGGGCTCCATTCATAAATATAATTCGGGATGCATTAGTAACTGAATAATATCGAGTGAGTCTAGAATTCTTTCGGGGCGGAATATTAAGCTTTAGGCGGGGGAGACACTTTTAATTGGATTCTTTCCAGTCAACACCCTAATGCTGATGCCAAATGTCCGCATTTAAGGGGACGATGCGCCCTGGCGCCTTGTACGTTCCGGCGCCCATGCGAAAATGACGTGTCTCCCTCTGTTGTCAGAATGCTTTTGATGCAATGCACTCCTTGTAGAGTGGCTATTGCGGCGGGTTAAATCGTGTGCATGGATGCAGACGTCGCGACGTATTGCGGATACGAAGGGAGGGATACGGTTTTAGACATATTCTTAAGATGAAATGCAAGAGTGCGTGGCGGCATCCCTTGCCCGGGTTAATCTCGCGCACCAGGATGGGCAGACCGGAGCCGTTCGCAAGTCGCCAGGTCAAACACCAACGACGCCGGCCGTGTCGTGCCACCGAACCAGACGGCAGCTGTCTGGCGACGTACAAGTTTACAACACAAAACGGCACAAGTTTGCACACTTAAATGCTATTATAAATTATTTGAAACTTAACATTTATGTTGCGGTATGGTATGGTGATGAGTTTTCCAATGCTCCACCACCGTGGGACGCACTTCATAAATATTGTAAGTATCCAGTGCAAGCAATTCTCCATTGCATCACACAACAAAAACAGAAGCCAATAGGAGCATGCCTGTCAAATGTTTACGATCATACTTAATATTTGTGGTTAACACTAAATAATTGCATAAAATAAGTCGACAAGCTTCCTTCAGATCATAATGTTTAAAATCCATTTCGATATCTGCTTTTAGAAGTGGCAGCAAAACTATTGCGTTCTTCTTCAGAGGGTCTGCGCGCAGTTCAGAAAAAGCAGTCCTTCAGCGCCAGAAGGCTAAATATCTTGTAATTAACGCAAGGAATGGGATTCGCTGTCAATGGGGTTTTGGATCCGTATCCCATATGATATTTTCCGTGGATTCTGACCCCACCTGAATAAGTGGTAAGCTTCTGGAAAATGCTGACATCTTCCCGAAGCTTTCCAGTTTCTGCTCATGAGACATCAGAGTCGTGTGGATGAATTCGTCGACGGTCCCGCCACGGGTCAGCCGGGAGGATCTCCGTCACGGTCAATACTGCCATGGCCCTCGGCGTGCCCGACCAGTGGGCCTGACTGCCTGCCTGTTTGACTTTTCGTTCAAGATGTGCTACCTTCGAAAAGGTCGCACATCTATTACATAGCATCGTGTGGCTGTTACAAACACCAAAGTTGATTTTTATCTTCCTCCATACTAGTGCTGGAAAAATTTAATTCTGACTTTCGTGGCCGACTGGTTCATAGAAGGTTTCCAGCAATATAGTAATATATTGCGATATATAACAACAATGCTTATATAGCAATAGCAATCAATAGCCATTGATATGCCACGAACGTCAGTCTGTAACGATCGAATAGCCTGGGACCCGCGTAGTAACCGGATATGTTATCACTCTGGGAAAACGCTAGTTGCTCTGCGACGGGATGGTGGTGGTGGTTGGGGGTGAGGTCGGCTACTTGTGTCTAGGTTACACAGGAACATGGGAACATGGGAAGAGCAGGGATTAACCTTTCGAGCAGCTGATCTGAAAGCTTTGACCGCACAAATAAAAAAAAACAAGACATGTTGGGCCCCAGAACCAAAGTCGCCGAAAACCTAGTTTCCTAAGCTAATGGGGTTGGGGAACGGGGACGGGGACAAAAGACTATCAAGGCTTAACCCTCCAGCTTGAAAATAATTCCTGGGAGTCTGTGTTCCACCCCATCTAGAAACTGTACAACATGGTGAAGCAATTGCCACGAGAACATCAATGGTGTGAAACAATTCGTGACATACTCCTACAAAGTCCAAGACCAGAAGAATACAGGAACGCAACATCTACATCATGCGCATATATGCACTTGTGTATTGTGGGGAGCATTTTTCACCACATTGCCTAAATTTATGATAATGGTAAAATATGGCGGAGGAGCAATTGACCCTTACTGTTGAACATAATAAGCGAAAAACTACGACAAGGAATACACTGTTTATATCAGCACTCTAAAACCCGCAACACTTCCAAAATAGGCTCATCTGAGGCAAGCTTTTCTTTGGCCTGCTTGACGAATCTTGGCCGCAAGCAGTACAACCACGGCCAGTGGTTTGGGACCATAGAATCAAGCCCCCCCCCCATTTAAGCCCCTTCAGTGCCCAAGGTCGGTGCATAACGTCCTTGAAGACGTTGTGCTTCAACATAGATTGTGACGAGGTACACAGTAAATTTGACGCTCCAGGGGCCTCCAGGCCACCAATGAGGCCCATGTGACCGAGGAAACGGTCCGGGCTGATTCAGAGGGTCCCGGACCGATGAAGAGGGTACCCGAATCGACGGAGAATTTCCACGGACAGATGCTGAGGGCCACAGTCCGGGCAAAAGTGAAGGGTCTCTGGGCCGACGGAGCCCCCGAGTGGTTAAAAGGTCCTCCGGACGAGGAGCCCAGAGTCAACGAAGAATGCCCTGAACCGACGGGGAGAGTCACTGAGCCGACCCTTGGCGGCCGGAAACCATCGTTTCTAAGTTTAAGGATTTCAAACCCTCTTCCTGTTCAAAGGGCTTTTTCTGTCATTTCTTGATCAGTACGCTTGCATTGCTAAAATTTCACCCGTACAAATTACCTAAAGGTATAATATGTTCCAATTTCATGCGTTTCAATTGATGACGCTCGGTGATCTCCACGCCAACGTGGGTGCACGTGTACTGTCGTCTTGAGCATTCGTCACATTCGCCTTACTTCATGCGTTTCTGTGGTTTCTGCGGTTTTTATTAAGCCCGTTACGTTTTGATATTTGCTGTACTTATTTGCTGTACTGCTGTACTTGCTGTACTGTGCCATACTTAATTTCATGAAATGCTTCGCACCAGGGTTCTTTCGGAAATTGCTTTTGATTAAAATCGAGATTATTCCTCTTCTTCGAACATATTCAGGTAAAAATAATTCAGATGCCTCTCTGAACTTTGATGTGCCTTATCTCTTTGTTCAAATATGCTCCCCGAGTTAGTACCGGACCGAGATGCGCGTTGGTTTGCTGTTCTTTTTAGGACCCGTTGTGTTTATTTCGTTTACTGCTGTATTTAGGGTCCCAGGGAAACTTTTAGTCCCCCAGTGGGTTTTTGAGACCCGACGCGTTTATTTGCTAGTTAATTGTGAGTTGATTCGGTGTTTTTGACGGACCGGCACGTTTCCAAAGGTCCTGATGTGTTTATTTACGTCCCCGGGGCGTTTTTAAGACCATAAAAATGTGAAAATGTTAAATATGCATGTTGCCGACTAAGACGTGGTTGCGCATATATGTGTATATACGCTTAGTAAATATCTAAGCCAATTTTAATGCAATTGTCCATCCAAGTATAATCCCTGGGTTTGGAAAATCCCAATCCCGGATCCCGAGATTTGGAAAAAGTGCCGAGATTTCCATCCCTTTTGCTAACCATCACACCATCAGCTCTGGTCCCCAGCCACGCTGTGTTTATTTCCATCAGGGCTATTACATCCAATGCAGTATCTTTTTCACAACTCAGAAAACGTCATTTTAGATGGACCTTTTAGAACATTAATCATGAACATGCACACAGGACGTGCAATGTGGAGCATTTTCTCCACATGTTGGGATCCCTGGTAAGTAGTCCTATATGACCGAATCTTTGCCAATGCAGTTGGTACGCCCTGAACCGCAGTCCTACTTTTCGTGACACTTGGTCCAGGGTCACATGCAGGGGATTAGTGCTACCTTTTCTCCCCACGAACAAACTTCTTCAGACCCTTCTGCATCCTTGATATTATTAGCTGGAAATTTCGGGACAATGTTTTTCGTGATGGGGGACGGTCGTGCCGACAAATAGATGGAATTTCTGACCCCAGTTTGTGCTGAATATAATGACGCTATTTCGAATGGAATCCGAGAGATAAAAACATGTCCGCCAACACAAATTGACCATTTCGCACCGCATCAGGCATGCGTGTAGGAAGCAGCAGATCAGTTGACACAGGCTGAATGACACCTTTAAGATACAAGAAGGCAGGCCTTGAGTTGTTTCAGGACGCATTGAACTCCTCAGTTCATTTGACTGTGTAAGTTTCTGACACAGGTGTTGCTTATTGGCCCCAAAGGGTGGGAAGTTCAGCAGATTGCGAGGAGATTCGATCCCAAAACCTTTCGATTCGAAGTGAAACACGTGTACTACTAAACTACGACTGTTCAGCTTACTGTCCCCAACTGAGGCACCACGAAAAGATGTAGAAGCGGGGTATTGTTTGGTACATGATCACTGGGTGGACAAATTTGTCAAAATGGCACCTGCAGTGAGGACAAGGGGCACATTCATCAATAATACTGGGAGAATTTGGTGGGCGAAGAACAAATGGCACAACGAATGGGTGGAGACACGAAAGGGCTGGGCGGGAGCTTCCCACCTAGCTGACATGCCACAAAAAGCCATGATCTGCAAGGTTTCGATCAAATCCCTCTACTACTTGCACGGCTTGCAAATGCACTGCACTGCACTGCTTGCAAATGAGACTGCTTGCACTGCTTGCAAATGGTGAGTGAGGGGAATCTGGAACACAGTCGCCTCCCTACCACCAAAAGTACACAATAGCATGGCGTATTGCTACAGCATGAGCTGACTTACCCGTGCCAGACTGGGGTTCAGTCTAGCTGAACAGTGACGTCACTGGAAGCGCCGACACGTTCACTGCTCCGCAGAGGTGCACGAACCTGCCAACTCGCCTACCAGCGTAAGTGACAGATATTGGCTGAAACTGTGCCGTTGTTGTGACAGATAATCATTATTCGAAGAAGGAAAAGTATTCACCACATACAGAAGATATATCACTTCAGGAAAGACGTTTTAACGCAAAAATATTTCATGTACAGTTTATTTTTGTTATTCCACAAACTATTCGCTTATATTTCGGTAAGTTATCACTGCAATTTCGGAACAGGACATTTGGCAGCGCTAACTCTTTTGGGAAAGATCCCGGTGCACAATATCGGCTGCACGCAGCCAGCTCCATTAGGCTGAACCATGGCACAGCAGGCTGTCACAGATACTCCGTGACAGTAGGGTTCGATTGCGGCGCAGTTCCAAAACGTTTGTATGGGAAACGACGTACGACGGTTTCGAAATGTGACAGATTTATGGGTTTTAATGCTTGTAGGTGACATTCTTGACGTTTTGTTCACCTCTGCTGCTCCGCACTCTAGACGAACGGTCTCACAATGGGCTACGAACAAAACATTTCCAACACAATTATCGGGCTACATGTATGAAATCAAATCCAGAATCGCTGTCAGCCAAAGATTGGAATGTCCAGAATCGCTGTCAGCCAAAGATTGGAATGCCTCCCGAATGAAACTGTGCCACGAAACCGCCTGAACTACACGTCTCACCGTGGTGCGGCACAGTATACCTATATAGTATATTCAGGTGTCAGGACACTCCGCCCAGCCCGACTGCCAAGCTATATTTCAGGCCATTAGTACATTAACGCCAGGGCGAGATGCAAATATGCAATTACTGTTAATAGTTAATGAGGAGCATGAAAACACTCTTAGGGGAGCTACAGTTGCAATTAATATTTTTCACGTGGATAAAGTAGGATTGGAAGAAAGCAAGTCAACTTAATCGATGCAAATGGCATCTTCGAATTTCCATACCGGGTAGAGAGTGCGCGTGGCGCCAACAAGCCGGCTAAGCTATGGCGCCAACACTATTATGATATATTTAATTATCTCAGGGCGTTATCTAACCCTGGCTGGAAGGAAATATCGTGGCGTCCGCTGCAGATGTTCAGATTTCAGCATTTCAAGCTCAGGGCAGTATTGAGAATATAAAATAGAGGAAATTCTGTGCTAAAGACGGCCTTGTTGGCGAACACCTAAAATATGCACTAGCAAACACCGCATATAAGTTGAGTATATGTTCTTTTTCAGATCTCCTCACTCATGGTGTTTGGCCAGATGCAATGACATATATTATTATGGTGCCGACAGTCGAGGACAAAGCCGGCAATAAAACCTCCTAGATTAACTATCGCCCAGTTGCACTGGTTAGCGTCAGGAGCTAATCTTAACAGACCATTCGTCTTGCTTGTATGTAGGAATATTGTCAAACTATGTTCTATCGATTTTGCTTGAAGAAGGATTTGGAACGGACTCCTGCATATGTATATAGGTATATATATATATATATATATATATATATATATATATATATATATATATATATATATATATATATATATATATATATATATATATATATATATACACGAGGGGTGCTGAAAAGTTCCTGGCTTTAAGGGAATCGCAAAAGGGTGAGGCTATTACCTTTACAGGTTAGATAGGACAACTATTTAGTGGGACGATACACAAAAAACATGATGGTATGCAATATATATTTGTCTTTTTTGCAGATGTAGCACACGATGGCAGCTCCTATAGCGGAATTTGGTAAAACTGAAGGACGGGCGGTCATGAAGTTCCTTTTCCTGCAAGGCAAAGGAGCAGCGGAAATCCACGGTGAGATGAAGGAGGTCTTGAAGGATGACTGCCCGTCATACCCCACAGTGAAAACCTGGGTGTCAAGGTTCCGGACTGGTTATTTCGAGGTCACGGAAGAACCCCGGTCGGGACGGCCAACTTCAGCGACAACGGAGGACAAAGCAGACGCAATCGTATGATTCTCGAGGACCGCCGGTTGGTTGGTTGGTTATTGGTTTTACGACACGTCGACCGTTGAGTCATATAGCGTCGCCAATCTATCACGCCGATTGGTCGCGGGCGAAGAGTAGCGACAGGTGAGATTCGAACCCACAATCTTTCGATTGCGAGACGAGCATCTTACCCCTAGACCACTCGTCCCCGAGGACCGCCGGATTTCAGCTAATATCATAGCTGAGAATCTGGGGATTTCCCGCGAAAGAGTTGGCCACATCATCCACAACATTCTGGAAATGAGAAAGCTGTCCGCGAAGTCGGTGCCAAAATGCCTGAACGCAGATTAGAAGCACATCAGAGTGACGACACCAAAGGCAATTTTGGACCGGTTTGCAGCGGGAGAGGCGAATTTTATGGCTCGTTTAGTCACCATGGATGAAACCTGGCTTCACCATTATGATCCCCTGACCAAGGAGCAATCAATGGAGTGGCGTCACAGCGGTTCACCACGTCCCAAGAAGTTTCGGACCCAGAAGTCAGCAGGAAAGATCCTGGCATCAGTGATCTTGGACAAAGATGGAGTACTTATCATCAAATACCTGCCAAAGGGTCGCACCATCAACGCAGAATACTACATGTCTCTGTTGGATGAACTGCGTGAAGCTTTGAAGAAGAAACGCCGCGGGAAGCTGACCCGTGGTGTTCTGTTTTTTTTTCACACGACAATGCACCAGCACACACAGCGCACGATACTCTACGGAAAATACGAGACCTTGGCTTTTAATTGGTGGACCACCCGCTTTACTCTCCAGAATTGGCTCCCTCCGACTACCACCTCTTCCCACAACTGAAGAAACACCTCAAAGGAACGAACTTTCACTCTGATTCGGAAGTGATTGCTGCTACGGAGGCGTGGTTGGAGGTCCAATCCTACGAGTTTTTCTTACTGGGCTTAGAAAAACTCAAGGACCGCTGCAATAAGTGTGTGAATCTGGGAGGGGAGTATGTTGAATAAAACCATGATCAATTGGCCCTCCTGTATTTTCTCCTCCCAAAGCCAGGAACTTTTCAGCACCCCCTCGTATAAATATATATATAGATACATGTATACGTATATATTAATACGAGGTATAGAGTTGCGTAATGAGTGGATTTTATCACTGAGATTACTAAATTAATTGAAAACATATGATGCCATGCGCGGTGCATTCTGGTTCGTCAAAGCGGAGAATGAATTACGAGCGAGGGCGGGGCACGAGTGAGTGCATGGACAACAATTACACCTCGTGTACTTAAAACAAAACATTCATGTGGGCAACATGACCTGACTCGACCTGATCCGATCTCACGACGCGATCCGACTGGCTCCGACCAGACTGCACCCATCCTGGACAAACCCGATGGCCACGCTTTTGAACTCCTGCAATGTTGTTACTACCGCACATCAAGTTCCATTTGTTGTCTTAGAACACTATTTAAGCTCAGCAATTTTATTTAATTAAATTTAAGTTTAATTTAGTTTAAACTACATTCAATGAAAAGGGTTTGTGGCAGAATTTGTGCATGGTTCGTTTACGATGCATTCAACTACGTCTGCGCCAACTAAGTCATCTAGGCCATACAGAGTCGCAAACCTCTCACGCCGATTGGTCGCGGATGGACTCGCTAAACCCGCCGGTTACAGAATTCGAAGCCACGAGCTTGCGATGAAGAGTCCATCGCACTGCCGACGGAACTACCGCTACTCCAGCGGTGGATTTAAATTCAATTTTGGAAATACACTTTTTAGTATCTTGTTTAGTAGATGCTTAGTGTCTTGCAAGTGGCACTTCTATAGAGTGTATCATGCCTTATGAATGTGCAACAATTATGTTAAAATATAGTCCGCATTTGACTCGTCATTCATTAATATATGTAAATATTAGACGACAAATCACCCTACTCGCATCCAAGTTCAACATTCATTCCTCTCAACCTTTTAATTCCACTTGGGTCGCGTGGCACGACCAATGTGTCTAGTTTTTCGAGGTATGTGCTTCAGCGATACAAGTCACGCGCCAACCCGATAGCTGGGATGTGCGATTCGTTTCCAAACGAACCATCAGCCATCCCCAGCGAGCACTGCAATGGAATACTCGGCTCAGCTGGGCCATTTCCAGTGGCGGTGCCAGGTGTCAGAACAAGGCGGGGCACACTTTCAAACAGAGGAATCGTAAGGTGAAAAATTGTTAGGGTTGTTAAATGCCTTTAAGATTTCCATGTATAAAAAGGGTATTTTGCCCTTCTTTTGCTCCGAAACTCACAGACGTCGTGTTAAATTCCTTCCACTACCGATCTGTTGCAGCCATGCTTGCAATGTAGGCATGGACCGGATGGATCCGTGGCTTACCTAGTCCTGTTCGAAGGCTTGTGCTTCCCTTTGTATACCGACACCTTCCGACAAATGTCGGGACTATGTTGTGTTGTACTCGTCCAGGCAATGTTGTCATGATTTCCTAGCATTTCGTCGTCTTAATATCTGCTGCTAGTTCATACTACTCTTACAAATTGCTAAGATTCTACAAATCTTGGCGGGTACACATCCAGAAAGTTATTATAAATTTGAGCACAAAATGAAAATTGAAAATGATGTCGGATGGACCGCCGACAAATAGAGTAGGACAGCGTATTTCCTCTCTGTGGACAGGACGGCATTTTACGTGTATTTGCAAAGTCGGTATGAACATAACGTATGTCGCATAACGCTACGTTTGAGGAATGTACCACCGTACATTCCTCAACAAGGGTATTACAAAGTTGGCGAAAGGTCTATTGCGTAATGATACGTCACCAATAAGGTATTTCTTCGCAGCTCCCTCAATACAATTTTGAAGATATCATGTTTCAAATTTACGCTAATTGGGGAAAAACATTCATCTCATCTCATCTTCTCTATGGCGTCGCGTGACGCTAGGTTGTGGTGCTACCCAAGGCCAAAGAAACAACCTTGGCACGGCTGCCGGGCTCTTCTTCAAGTCCGCGTAGTGCGTGATTAATTTTGTCAGCATTCCCTTTTGATCTTTGGATCTACGGTCATTTGGGGAGAAGATGTTCTGTGGCCTAAATCCACCAAGACCATGAACATTTGTTACAGCTTTAGGACCTCTCTAGTACCGTGCATACGGCGATACCCAACATTGAATGTCTTAATAGCTGTGGGGAGTTGTGCTGTGTGTGGGTGGGCTGCACTTGTCTTGGGCAATCTGTGGTTGCATTAACATTCATCATAATGCGACCCTGAGGTACTTTAGATTGCCAATGCATCCAGAACTGGAAGCGAAGGCAAAAACATGCATTCGTGCCTGCCCTTAAAAAACAATTGGCAATACCTTATCTTACCCTATCCTATCTATATCATATCTAGATATATCCTATCTTATCATGAACTGATATTAT
The DNA here is from genome assembly GCA_034440615.1 of Ashinkailepas kermadecensis. NCBI lineage: Eukaryota > Metazoa > Arthropoda > Thecostraca > Neolepadidae > Ashinkailepas > Ashinkailepas kermadecensis. The sequence goes on from JAOTOM010003252.1 coordinate 24,619, forward strand.
CCATAAAGCAGTGACTCATAACTAAATAGTTTTCAGCAATGTTCCAGAATACCAAATCTTTGGCGATTAAATGGATGTTTTACAGAACGTTCTGCCATTAAAATGAGCCGCTGTTACATCAGATGTGTCTGCCAACTGCGATGTGATGAACACCCAGCAGACATGCTTGATGAATGCTTGGTGAATGCTGGATGCAGACATTATTGGTGAACAGTTGCCAGTATTGTTGGAGAAAAGCATTAGTGAGTGTCAGCCCGCTTCACTGATGCAGCTCGATCACTGCTATCACGTTCTAAAGAATGTGCATGCAATTTTAATGCTGTTTGCATGCGATTTTATTGTATTCACCATGTGCATTTGACTTTGCTAATTTCTTGCAGTTTGACAGCATGGGGTATCTTCATTGTCATGTGTGAAATGATCAGCTAGAATACATGCTAGAAATGCACAAAAAAATTAATTGATGCCATTATATTTTTGCTTACAAGAGCATTGGGCAAAAGACAGTGGGCGCACCAACCCCATCAAGAAACCAAAATGCCTTCATCAGGGACACAGGCTTTGCAGTGAACACTTGAAAGATACTGGCTTCTGTCCTGGCCAAAGTCACCGCAGACTTTGCTCAACTGTATGTTATTTGGGTTTAAAAGCGTCTCGAGCACGCGAGGCTGCTGTCCCCACTGTCTCCGTTCAGATACACGTGAAAATAGGCTGGCAGGAATTAATCTGGAGAATGTTATTTCTCTCTTACTGAATGGTTATAAAGTACTTGACAATGCCCATAGATCTAAAAAAATCATAATGTATTTGATGAAATTGATTTTTTTAAATGCTGGATATTCTCACCAAGGTTGATGTAATGTCATCCAGAATGTTATCATACTCGGAACAACGCTGTCCATAGCTCATTGAATGAATAACATAAATTGACCATGATTACATTCCTACCAACCCATGGACAAATCTTCATCCAGATCGGTGCGACCATCAATATATAAATGCATATTTAAAAATAAATTTGTCATGCTCAACTCGTTTCGACTTTCGCCTTGGAATAGAAACGATAGAAGCGAACCGAAGCGGGCGACCGACGTCGGCGTAGGCTTTGGATCTGCAACACGTTTTTTAAAGGTATCAGAAGTGAAGTGCATGACTCTCGTGAGGAATATAAATGTTGTCTAGAAATGTCGAAGAAAGAAAGAAATGTTCTAGGCAGAAATGTTGCCCAGAAAATAGAAATGTTGTCAGTACGAGGGCGTCATAAGTAAGCCCTAGAAAGGGTGTAAGTAGAGATCATGGAGTATTCAGTGCTATCAGGTTCCATATTGCCAGAGCCTGCTGATTACTCCGCCGTGCCAGTTTTGGCCAGACTGACTGCTGGTTATTGCAGTTTATTTTTCATTTCCGTGGGGTGACACCCGTCGCTCTTTTCGCATTTAGTTTCCCAGTGGGTGACACCCGTCGCCCCACCTGTATTTTTTTCGTCGCCGTATTTCCGTTCCGTTTGTTCTGCGCGTTGGTTTAGATCTCGTTGTATAGGTTTTTTCCCCGTGATGGGGGAGAAGAGGAAAAAGGATAATGACCCCAACTCGCCACCAGACTCTGAATCAGAATTTCCTCCTCTGACCACACCCGACGACCATCGCACGAACACGGACTTGGCCTCTGATGTTCCCTCACTGAATACGACCGTTGATGAACCACGCCGGATGATTCCACTCGATGACGCCATGGAAGCCCTTTGCGCCTCGCCGACCCTTGCTCATTCCAAGATCACGAACCAGTCTCGTAATCCAGATCGTACTATTACGCTCCACGCCGCTGACCCACGCCCATACCAGACCATTCCCTCCCAACCTGAACCCATCGAACCCTACCTCGACAGTGCTGGCTCCTTCATAGTAGTCAAGCCTGTTGAGGAATCCGTTTCCTTCCACCGTATTAACGCTTTCTGGCCGACCAAGCAACTCCTCTCCATCTGCTCCTTAACCAATCCTGACATCGAAGCCCTGCCAACGGAACCCTTGTTATCAAACCCAAACCCGAGCCCAGACCAAAGCCCTCCTTCGTACCACCACATCTTGCGGTAAATCCGTCACCATTTCACTCCACTCCAACCGCAACTCCACCAAGGGCACCATCTTCGCGCCGGAGCTCCCCTTCATGTCCGAAGCGGGTATCCAGACGGAGTTCAGGCAGGAGGGGGTGACCCACGTCCACCGCATTACCTCATTTAAAGACGGCCAGAAACGCGATACAAGCCTCCTTGTCCTTACCTTCAACTCTACAACTCTTCCCAAGACCCTCCTCGCCGGCTACATCCGATACCAAGTCCGCGTATTTATTAAAAATCCTCTCCGCTGTTTGAATTGCCAGCGCTTCGGCCATGGCAGTAAAACTTGTCGCCAATCAGCCCGCTGCCCCAAGTGCGGAGAATCACCCCATCCTGATGCCACCTGCTCCAAGCCTGTCCACTACCTCAGCTGTAACACATCCGATCACCTCACCACTTCCAATCAATGTCCAGTTTGGCGCAAGGAGAAGGAAGTGTGCGCCGTCAAGGCCACGACCGGGGTGTCCTACCCCCAGGCCCGGAGATCTGTGGAGGCCACCTCCCCATCCACCAAGGCGTACGCACAGGCGACCAACACTGCTCCATCCACCCCTCGCGTCAACAACACTTCTAGTTCCATGTAGACTGACATTATTCCCGGCTTAACCCCACTAAAAAAAAACTAACACCACTTACCAAACCGACACAAAACACCTTGACTGCCAACACACAGACCACTCCGGCTTCCAACAAGCAGACTACTACAGGCAGAAGGGACAGGCCTCGCAGTCATTCGGCTGCGGGAGCAAATTATCGCTCCCCGTCAGCGGGCCGCCGATGGAGCCCGGCGCGGCCAGCGCCGGCCGGCGCCCACGTGACACGACCAACTCCAAGCCGGCGGTGCATCCCCGGCGGCAGTAACCGGCGGCCGTGACCTCGCCAAGGTCACCGGTCGGCCGCACGGATTTGGCGGGTCCACCGCTGCCGTCCGCACCCAACCCACGTGTCCACCGGAGCTACACTCCTGGCTCCAGCATGCACCAAAAGGTGCTGACAAACATTAATACTTTTTCTCCTAATGTCTACACTTTTACAATAGAATTGCCATAGTTTATTATCCAAATGGGCCGCCATGAAAGTTTTTTCCAGTATTCTCACACCTATTCACATAGCACTCCAAGAAACATGGTTTTTACCTAATGATACATACAACTTTAACCTTTTCAATTATTCACTGTATCGTCACGACGAGGTCCGTGGATCATATCGAAGTGGCGGTACAGCACTTTACATAAACAATGATTTCATGCATACACAAATTACACTTAATACACAATTACAAGCCGTAGCTTGTACATTACGTTTACATGGTAGAAATATAGATGTGTGTTCCATTTATATTCCACCACACACCGACAACACAAATATTTTGACATTTAGAAACCTTATAGCACATTTCAAGAATCCTTTCATATTTCTCGGGGACTTTAATGCACATGGTCCAGCCTGGGATCAAGCACGTACACAAGGAGACACTCGCGGCCACCTCATTGAACACATTTTAGACCGGCATAATTTAGTAATACTTAACACCGGAGACCAACCTTTCTTCACCTTGGACATAATACAGCAACAGCCATTGATTTATATATTTGTTCCCCCACCCTGGTAAACGACTTTCATTGGACCATAGAAACCGACATCCACGACAGCGACCACAACCCTATCAAATTAACACCCACTTTTTCAGCGGCGACTGACACCATACCGAGTTTTATTCCCCGCTGGAAAATTTCAAAAGCCGATTGGACAACATTTTAGGAACTTCCTTATATGCAATACAACCCCAACATTTCTCCCGTCGAAAACATCAACTCAATTACAAATACACTTTTCGAGGCAGCTTCCACGACTATTCCACGTACAAAACCATTCACAAAAAGGAAACCAGTACCTTGGTGCTGTCAATAAATTTCAAAAGCCATTGCGATAAGAAAAAGAGCATTTATAAATTATTTACGACATCCGGATCAATAAAATTTATACATCCGTAACCGCGAACGTGCGAGGACCCGCCGCATCATTCGCGATGCCAAGCGCCGTTCATGGGCCATATATTTACAGCAGCTGACTTTCCAAACACTTTTGAGTAAAATATGGCAAGTAATCCGACGCTTGTCCGGACGGTCCCCATTTAAATCTCTACGGGCCCTCAAAATCCACAATCTCACCATTACAGAGCCACAAACCATAGTAAATACCATGGCTGATACCATAGCCCATAATAGCTCCGATGTGAACTACCGACCTAATTTCCTACCAAATGCGCAACACACTTTTCACACCAATCTCGAACTCTTCCAATCCGACAATACCGAGGACTACAATGCTTCGTTTCAACCATTCGAACTGCAGAATGCCATTTCCTACGTCAGTAACACTTCAGTAGGGCCTGACAAATTACATTATTCCCTCTTTCGACATTTATCGGACCACACCGAACAATGCATCTTAGACACATTTAATTCATTATGGGCAAATCACATCTTTCCTGGAACATGGAAAAAAAACTATCACCATTCCCATTCCAAAACCCGGCAAAGATCACAGTAACCCCAATAATTTTCGGCCAGTTGCTCCAGTAATTCCCCAATAATTCTTACCAGTTGCTTGGGGAAACTTCTTGAAAGAATGATTAGTAAAAGACTGACCTGGCACCTGGAAACAAATTCTCTTTTATCTCCATTCCAATGTGGTTTTCGACGGACGCAGCCCAGTCGACCATCTCATTAGATTAGAGACAGACATCCGACTTAGTTACAAAAACACGAACACACTATGGCAGTATTTTTATACATTAGCAAAGCTTATGATATGGTCTACAAACCCGCATTACTTTTCAAAGTTCATCAACTCGGTTTCAAAGGACAGTTAGCTCATTATTTAATAGGTTTTCTATCTGGTAGTCGCTTTTTCCACCTCAGATGTCGATCATCAACCTCCACTCAGCATGTTATGCACAACGGACGGCCACAGGGGAGCTGCATATCATCAGTTTTATTTAACATCATCATTTATGACCTTTTCGCTACATGCCTGCAAATGTATCATTTTCTCTTTTTGCGGACGATAATGCAATTTGGTGCCCGGACAAAACTACGAAAATTGTTTGATTCGGCTTCAAAACGCCCTTGACAAAGTACATCAATGGTCCATCAAGTACGGTTTCAATTTTTCGGCCCTCAAATCTGCAACCATGATTTTTAGCAAATGCACTCCCTGCCTAAACCCAGATACACAGCTTCACCTTGGACAAAATGACATACCTTTTGTACATTCATTTAAATTTCTTGGTGTAATCTTTGATCGTAGGCTTTCCATGCATCAACACATGAAACACCTCCAGAACAAATGTTTTCGCCTACTAAATTTATTTCGCTGCATTACTTCCACCCCTTAGGAGCCGATCGTCACACTCTTTTACAACTATATACATCCTTAGTACTCCCCATCATTGAATATGGCTCAGTATTTTATGCTGGTGCCAGCCCATCCTCTTTACACATTTCAGACACCATTCAAAATAAATTTATCCGTATCGCACTTGGTGCAATGATCACTTCACCCATCATCTCTTTAGAAGCCGAATCGGGAATTCCTCCTTTAGCTCTCCGCCGAGTGCAACAAACACTTAGATACGCCTCCAAAATTCAGTTTCATGCAAACCACCCGACACACACGTTTTTGCAAATTCTCCAAAATTTACATCGTTATTTAGGTCGATCCGAAAAGCGAACTGGACTCACTATAGCTTCTCGGGTCAAAACATTTTCTGAACAACTTCACTTCACTATTCCACCCATTACTTCTCTTTCTCCACCAACTACACCACCGTAGCAGATAGCCAAAAGATACATTCTATATCTCACCACCACTCCAAAATTACTTCTTGGTCCGGAATATATCAAACACAAATTTCACCAATTTCGGGCTCGATATCACCATGTTCCTTTTGTTTTTACGGACGGTTCTAAAAGCGCTAACCGTACAGGAAATGCAATAGTTTCGGGAGCGTACAAAAAACAACATCGATTACCAGACGGAACATCAATTTTCATCGCTCAATTACACGCCATCCTCATTTCCCTTCGCTATATTCGTAATCGTTTCCTGTGTCACCCCATGCGCAGCGTCGTTGTTTGTTCTGACTCAAAATATGTTCTTCAATCACTTTCTTCACTTTCCTTTTCTAACCATTGCCATATTTCCATCTATGACACGCTTCAAACACTTTACATGATGGGCGTGAGGGTCCGTTTCCTGTGGGTGCCCAGCCACTGCGGCATCCCAGGAAACGAAAAAGCTGACAAATTACCAAACGAATCATTACAACTTCCAAACATTAAAGAAATTCCACCACATTTTGACGCCATTAAATCATCAATACAGCAGAGAATTCGGCATTTTTGGACACAAAACTGGACATAAAACTCAAACCATACACAATTACGACTTATCAAACCTACTGTTGAACCATGGGCATCATCTTTTCAAAAAAACCAACACGAAGAAAAAGTCCTATCACGTTTACGCATCGGCCATACTTTTATTACCCATCGATTTATCTACACGACTTCACCTCGACCTTCATGCCCATCATGCAACACTCATATAACAGTTCCACATATATTACTATACGCTGCACACAATATCATGACCATAGAAAACCACTGATCGACTACTGCCACGCACACAACATCCCTTTCACTTTGCCCTCACTGTTGGGGGATGATCACCCTTTTCTTATCAAGTTACTTTTTATTTTTCTGCGAGAAACCAACTTGTTCCAGGCCTTATAAACTGACTTTTACGATTTAGTACTTTGTTCCTTTTCACCTGCGGCACGAAATGGTCTGGGGAGCCGAAGTGCCTAATTTAACAAATCGTATCGTGTAAGTAGACGGTGCCAACCGTTGTTGTACCCTCGCGGATTGTGTCAGCTAATGTGTTTACCCAAATACGGCAACATCGAAGGGCTTCAGCCAGTAGCTGTTGCGGGTGCCACTCTCGGTGGAAAATGCACTCTAATTCTGGTGGATTCACCGTACCAAAAGCGAGATAAAGCAAAAGTCCGGGTCTCAGCAACGATCCCGATAGCAGCGAGTAGTCACCTGGATGTCCGAACAGCTCAGCCAGAGATGCCGCCAGATTAGTGGATATAATGGATAAAATACCGTAAATGTGTGAATAAAATAGGGCAGCCAACATGGTACGCCTGGGCGACCGGACCGGTACCCTCACTTCGATGGATCTCACCGGGAAACGCCATAGTAATCAATTATTCTGTCACTTACCAATTTTTATTATGGGTGCCAAAGCACATAAACACGGCTGGTCGGACACGGGATGGAACCCCTCCGCACATACTGCATTGTGGTGAGTGTATAGCAACATGTTCTCTTTTCCACTGGGCACCCCGATCCACCATTAAGCCTTGGAGCCGCTACCGCGGCCCGAACTCAGCTAGGACCCAGGCCTAGGCTGCTATTGGGCCCACATGACACATCTCTGGTCCAGCCGACTGGTGATTGGGCTACTGACAGCTTCATTGATTGTATCCGACACTAAAAGCTACCATGATTTACTTAGAGCCGTACCCAGGACCCCGATCCTCTCCCCTGTTGCAAAATGTTATATGTAGTCATCCTGCATAGGCCAAACATACATGTTCACAAAGCGGGAAACAACATACCGGGAGCGGGGACGGGATGTAGTTCTCGGTATGTAGATGCAAATTCCCGAATTTTGGTCAGGGTTTGTCTGAAGGGGAACTATTTCCTCAGATGGTCGTCACTGATGACAGTTAGGCTGCACTGAAGCAAACCACAGAGGCGCCAGGTAGGCGGTTTTTTACTCAGAGGGCCGCCTTCGGCTGAAAAATGCAACGGGGATGCACTTGAGCGCCCTAGGGGGGGGAGGCTTCTTCCAGTCCGAGTGGCCCCGCATCTCTACCTAGGGGAGGGTGGCACATCCACCTTGTGCCCCAGAGATGGGGCCTGCCCGGACACGTGGTGCTTGTTCAGCACCGTTATATATATATATTTTTCCCGTCTCACTAATTCCACTAATAAATAGGTAGATATGCTAGGTACAGTACTTCATACTGGAATCTCATATTTTAAACTGCCATTGAGCCTTGGGCCGCGGTAGCGGCTCCAAGGCTCAATGGCGGATCGGGGTGCCCAGCGGAAAAGAGAACATGTTGCTATATACTCACCACAATGCAGTGCGGAGGGGTTCCATCCCGTGTCCGACCGGCCGTGCGCACATGCTTTGGCATCCAGAAGAAAGGTAATTGACATAATAATTGATTACTATGCCGTTTCCCGGTGAGACCCATCGAAGTGAGGGTACCGGTCCGGTCGCCCAGGCGTACCATGTTGGCTGCCCTATTTTATCCACACATTTATTGTATTTTATCCACTATATCCACTGATATGGCGGCATCTCTGGCTGAGCTGTTCGGACATCCAGGTGACTACTCGCTGCTATCGGGATCGTTGCTGATACCCGGACTTTTGCTTTATCTCGCTTTTGGTACGGTGAATCCACCAGAATTAGAGTGCCCTTTCCGCCGATAGTGGCACCCGCAACAGCTACTGGCTGAAGCCCTTCGATGTTGCCGTGTTTGGGTAAACACATTAGCTGACACAATCCGCGAGGGTACAACAACGGTTAGCACCGTCTACTTACACCCTTTCTAGAGCTTACTTATAACGCCCTGGTACTGACAACATTTCTATTTTCTAGGCAACATTTCTGCCTAGAACATTTCTTTCTTTCTTCAACATTTCTAGACAACATTTATATTCCTCACGAGAGCCATGCACTTCACTTCTGATACCTTAAAAAACGTGTTGTAGATCCAAAGCCTACGCCGACGTCGGTCGCCCGCTTCTGATCGCTTCTATCGTTTCTATTCCAAGGTGAAGGTCGAAACGAGTTGAGAACAAATTAATTTTAGAATAATGGATTTATGTATTGGTGGTAGTACCGAACTGGATGAAGATTTGTCCATGGGTTGGTAGGAATATAAGCATGTGCAATTTATATTATTCATTCAATGAGCTATGAACTGCGTTGTTCCGAGTAGGATAACGTTCTGGATGACATTACATCAACCTTGGTGAGAATATCCAGCATTAAAAAAAAAATCGATGTCAGCAAATACACTGTGATTATTTCAGATCTATGGGCATTGTCAAGTACTTCATATCCATTCAGTAAGAGAGAAATAACATTCTTCAGATTAATTCCTGCCAGCCTATTTTCACGTGTATCTGAACGGAGACAGTGGGGAGCACGCGAGACACCTCGCGTGCTCGAGGTGCTTTTAAACCCAAATAGCATACAGTTTAGCTGGCTAGAATAAATAACAGTTTACAGTTAGCTGGCTAGAATTTGAGGAGGCGATGCATATGTATTTGCAACTACTCTTAGCTGCTCCTATTCTTGCACGCAAGATTAAGAGGGGGTCCGGCAGGCATCGCGTTATATTAAAGCGATTGTGAGGGGGCACATTAAGTCGCTTCAGAAAAATGAAATCAGGTTTTTGGAGGGTTTTGTTGTGCTGCCCGAGGGGATCAGAATGGGGGAGGCCGGGGTTGGATGTGCGGTGAACTTTTCAAACCCAACTTTGGGCCACAGCTCAGCGTTGGAGTGTGGAGTTGATGGCGAAATTTTGTATTCGTTCATGGAATTGCCAACAAAACCCTCCAATTTATAGACGACGTTGTGCAAAATAAAGTAGTATCCGTCAAACAGCCCGATGCGAACAAGGTGGCCAGCTCATTCTGAGCAGCGCCAGCTTCTTCTTCACCAGGGCAGAGGGTGGAGTTTTTTTTTCTTCAGTCATGGTCACCTGAAATTTGCCTCGGGAAGAGGGGGAGGGAATGGTGATAAAGGTACCAGTTAAGAACAATTGATAAACATCACCAGGGCTCTCTCTCTGGGCGGTGTTGGAGAGGTGCCGATTGAAGATTGTTTCATTGATATTATGTCCGAAAGCATGAGATGCTGCTTCAGGGGTGTGATTAGGAGAGATGCTCCTGGGGTTCGCAAAGATGTGGAATCAGGAACGCCACCAGGATAGTTTGTGCAAGCAGGGGAGAGCAGCGTGGAGGAGTTAAATGTTCGATGGCCGGGGAAATGTTTTTTTTTAGCGCGTGGGATGAGACAACTTCGGGGAGTGATGCACTGCTTTGGAATAGCTTTGCCTGTTTTCCGTATTTTCTAGCTTCACGACCAATTAGGCAAACGAAATAGGTTTGCGACGATTATTGTTCAGATAAGGTATGAAATTCGTCGTCGGTGGGTTTCAATGCGGTATACCGTTTAGCCTTGAGCACGGAAAAGGCACACAGGTATAGAAAATTGACGAAAAAGAAATAAAAAGTTATACACAAGGCGGGAAAGGAAATCATCCAGAACTAAGCAACACTAATGGGTCCTCCCAATCAAAGATCGGTTAGGCATCCACCACATGCACCTGGTGTAGCAGATGCTGACAGGTAGGTGATGCTGTGATCGTTCGGCTGGTAGCGTTCAACAATGCAGCCGGCGGAACGGCCGCCCCACCGCCGAAGAGAGGCTGGCCACTGCGAACAAAGTTACGGGCAGATGTTTCAATTCAAACGTCGAACGAATCGTCGTTCGTGTTTGTCTGTAGACGGCTGAGAGGTCGGCGCCGCGGCATTTTTGCCAGATGCTAGCGTTGTGCACGGTATCCAACGGCACCATTTCTCTTCGCCCAGCTCACATAAGCTCGGGATAACGGCGAAAAGCCACGCCACGGATATGACAAAAATGGAAGAAGCCTGTACAGCTGAATGTTGTCAGATGAAGAGGCTGGCTTAGGTTCGACTTGTGCACATCCGGCTGCAAGATCAGAAGCATGTGTCGGTAGTATGAATGGCACGCACATGCTTCGATAATGGTCTTGGGCATTTGCCTATCACCACGACAAAATTAAAATCCTCTCATTCAAGCAACGCTGACGACTTTCAATCGAAGCCGAGCTCCATTTAATCCCCGACGGGCAATCTCTATTGAAGGCAACGTCGACAGATTTCGCCCTAAGCAGAATTTCACTCAGCCTTCGACAGCTGCGCCGTGTTGTAGCCGAGACCATCCACGATTTGAGAACAGCTCTTGACATAAGCGCGGGCCGAACCTGAGCGAGTCAGCTGCCCTGTCAGTTATCGACAGCTGATTCCATTCGGACGACTGTCGCGCTCTTGATTCCCCCGCTCACCGTGCCCATTTGACCAGTTCTCCCAGCCAACGAGTCTGAAGAGGGGCGGGGCTGTCACCTGCTCGCATTCATCCCCTAGTTGAGGGATAGACGAGGGCCGTGTCACCGAGATGCCGTATACCACGGACGATTAAAATTACAGGCTGCCTATTACATTTTTGATCGACCAATCACCACCCGAGGCATGGCGTACGTCACTAAGTTTCTCGAAGCGGGCAATTCAGTCGGACCTCACACCGAATCCAATTCAGACAAGGCGGCGAGCTGAGCACCGAAGGATTGCTTATGTTTGTGCACATCTACCATAATCTTAGTTGACCTCATGACGTGAATGATTAATAAGTCAGGTTAGGTCCAGTACTCGCACATCACACTGCATGCGGCATATAACAGCTTGTACAAGCTTTCAAATGACTTCTGGGAGTTAGTGAAACATGAAAATTGTCGCTTAATTCAAGTTCAGGCTGCAAAATTTTTCTAGAAAGTAGCTAATATCAAGCATTTTTGCTAAGGTAAATCAAGATCAGAGACCACGTTTAATCTTAAGTCCACACGTTACAAGATAAGTTATGGAGCAATGTCCAATGGTTAGCTCGGCCAAACGCCTTTTAATCATCAAGAAAACATAATAACTGAACTGTGACTATCTCTGAGATTTGCTTCGTAGCCACGTTTAGAGCATATATGGCTACGTCTTTGGAGTGGTTCGGCTTCAAGCCAAACTGGTGATCGCTGGTAGATATCAAAGGGATTATTCCGGTAATAACCACTTCGAATATTTTGGAACTCACACTTGCTGTTGTCAGGGGCAGATCCAGGAATTGTCATGGGGCACTTGTTTGGAGGGTCGCCATTTCTTCGGAGGGGCACCGTCATTTGAAAATCCGTTAACTGTGAGGGACGCACTCGGGCACACTGAACCTGAGCCTCGAGCATCCGGGAGCTTTTTCCACTCGTCAGAGTGTTTTTCCGTCCAAGGGAGGACAGAAAAACACCTTTCCGAGGGGCACTTCTAGCTGAAAAAAAATCAATTGAGTGGAGGGGGGGACAAATGATCTGACCGGAAGGACGGCCGGAGGACCGTGAGGATCTGACCGGAAAGACGGCGCGGGCTGGCATACTGAAGGGCCCCTTTTTCTCTGAAGGGGCATCGGGGGTGGGGGTATACTCGAGCCTTCCTGAAGGGCGCCTTTCTCGGCCAGGGGCGACACCTTTTTATGGGGGTGGGAATATACATTACACCAGTACCATCCCCTCTATCCGCCCCCCCCGGCTCCAACCCGTCAGCATACGTCTGAACATTCGATGGCCTGACCGAGGACCAATCAACAGGCCATCTAGATGCGTTGTCTGGCTTCTCAAAGGATGTGTCGGCAACCTCTCAAGTTGCATAGTTACATTGACGAGAATTGGGAGGTGATCAGCACCTATAATATAATAGTTTGTCAGCATTCTGAACTAGATGGTGTATGCCACATGTGCAAACACTATTGTAGGATTCCGAACTGCTACCATCATAACACTATTGTCAGGATTCGAACTGCTACCATCTACACTATTGTCAGGTTGAACTGCTACATCATAAACTATTGTCAGGATTCCAACGACTCTAACACTATTGTCAGGATTCCGAACTGCTACCATCATAACCATGCGCTAATGAATCAAAAGTAAGCATGGATCGTCTGTTTAAATAATGGAAATAGCTCAGGCAATTCATTTCAGTAATGTCTGCATTAATGTCCGAAAGTGCACAACAACGGTAAGTCGAATTCGTCTATAATTATCTTAATTTTCTGTGGAGTAAAAATATATTCCTCAAAATTGTATCTTGAGTCGCAGGGAAATAAACACCTAGGAAGAACATCTATTACTTTTAGTAGGCTATTCTCCGGCCCGATAGTTCTACTGTCTATATACGTCACCGACTTTATCGTGGTCACTGGGTTTTGGCAACACCGCAGCCACAACCTGTATGTCCTCCCAATACTAACCGGTCCGGGAAGTATACTAATGAGCACGAGCAATGGTAAGCATGTGCCGTGTATGCAATTGAGGCTCGGAAGATTGTGTGGGAAGAGCCCATGTTCCCATTAAGGAATTATGTGAAGTACTTCACGTAGCATAGTAATCCCTCCAAAGCTTTGCTTAGCTGATGTACAGTTAAAATAACTAACTCTTAACAATGTAGATGCAGGCAAGACAAACAGGAATGTTGCAGAGAGCAGAACCCATATACATACGTAAATGAGGCATGATTAGGGAAGCACACCACCCCGTTTCACTTGCATCGGGAAGTGCGATATTGGTTCACCTGTCATATGCATGGAAAAGCGACGAACAATGAGACCGGAGGTCCGGATCTAGAGCGTCTCCCTAGTGGAAAAATCCTACAGGATTGTCCTGCACAATTGTGCAGGACAGCGTCTTGAAGGATCCTGCAGGATTCTGTGTGAGATATTGATACAAGGATACTACAGGATCCTGCACATAAATCCTACAGGATCCTGCACATAAATCCTGCAGGATCCTGCATGTAAATCATGCAGGGTCCTGCAGGATCCTTCACATAGATCCTGTCGGATTCAGAACTGTTCTGCATGATCCTTCACATAAATCACGCAGGATCCTTCACATAAATCCTGCAGGATCCTTCACATAAATCTTGCAGGATCCTTCACGTAAATCCTGTAGGATCTGTGGCTGTCCTGCAAGATCTTGCGCATAAATCCTGCAGAATCCTTCACATAAATCCTGTCAAATCCAGGACTGTCCTGCATGATCATGCACATAAATCCTGTCGGATCCACTGCAGCGCCTAGGTGCGTGGGCAGGCGTAGGATCTGGGAAAGCCACCAGGGAAAAGAGGTACCATGGTGATGGCTGGTAATGGAAGAGAGGTACCATGGTAGTGTTCAGGTAATGGAGGAAAGGTAATGCTGGTTAGTCTGAAGCCAGGGAGGTACTGTTGCCAATTGACACCCATGAAGTGTGCTATCTGATCGGCACCTCCACCTATGGGACAGGGGGGAGGAGTTATTTTTTAGGCGTGCCGGACCATGAAGGTCATTTGCGCCGCCTTTAAAGCGAGTACGTTACCAGTCTGTCTATAAAGCGAGCGTGTGTGATTGGGCAAGTGGACATTTACGTTAAGGAATTTTACGTTAGTTTGCGGGATACTTTAGGTGCTGAAGGCGATGGCCTGGGTTGGGGACAGTTTCCTGTTGTTTAAATGGTTTAGTTTTACTTTACTCCTCCACAAAATAATTTGTAGTTTTGGGTGGGGTTGGGGGTATTGTGAGAGTGACGAGAAGTTGATTTTGCCAGGGTGCCGGCTTTAGCCTACTCTTATCGAAGAGCACCGAGGGATCTTTACCGTGCGAACAAGGAGGTAATTGTTCACACCGCCTATCACGCCGGCTGCCGCGGTTTAGTTGTTAGTAGCGGGTTAGTCTAAGCATGCCATGCAGGGTTGTCGGTTGGGTTAGTACGGTGTTTTGCAATTCGGCTCTTCTATGTCCGCTGTTCCTCTGGGTAGCCGTTTACGTTATGAGTTGCTAGGCAAATCGGCTCATCTACGTCCGATGGCTCCTCTGGGTAGTCGTTTTACGTTATGCTAATTTTTATTTTTATTTTTCGCTTTTGTTTTCCTAAAGCAAGTCGGTTCATCTACTTCCGACGGCACCGCTCGGTAGCCATTTATTTCTAATTGAGAAGCAATTCGGCTCATGTACGTCCGACGCCATGCGGGAATGGCTATTTACGTGTTTCCTTCGAGTGTTTCGCGGTCATGCATTGCGAGTTGATGTGAGTGTTGGTGGTGTGGTGCCTACAATGCCCCTGCTAGTTGTGTGGCATACAGATATTCAAATAGCAATTGAAGGAGTTCTGGGTGCTTGTCACCGATAAGCGATGGAAGCGATAATGTGATGCCCTCTTTTTGGCAGAATGCCTTAAGTGGTTGTCTTTGGGAGCTAAAGCAACTACACGCTAGCAGGATGTGGCTTATGCTTAACGTGGTGTTGCAGGTGCCGCAGTGTGGTGTTGTGTATTGGTCACCCTCCAATTGAGGCTGTGTTAGTTTTGTGCAACCGGTTCTAAGTCTAGTGAGGATGACCTCTTTTTGTCGGTGAGATTGATTTGATGAGTTCCATGTACCTATTGTTGGTTTGATGGCGTGGGTGTGGTTGGATTTGTGTTGTGTTGTGTTGTGTTGTGTCCATTTGTTCTGTTGATGTTGGCGAATGTGGCGTTGTAGGAGTGCTTTGCAGTCGTCTACCGAATATTCCATGCTAGTGTAAGTGTTCAATGCTAAGGCTTGCTTTGCGAGCCGATCTGCTTCTTCGTTACCTGGTATGTTGGCGTGGCCCGGAATCCAGAGGAAAGAAAAGTTTAACTTTACGTTATGGGCCACGAATTGTTGGATTATATCAATGAAGTGATGTGGACAGTCGTGGGTGTTGGTAATTGACTGGAGGACAGATTTGGAGTCTGAGCAAATTACTACGTTTCTAGCTTTACGTCTCTTGAGAATGGTGATGGCGGCCAAAATGGCTCTGGCAGCTCTGCTCTGATGCAGCTGTTTTGGATGATTTCTAATTTTCGGCTCTGGCTTTCTGAAATGGTGGCAAAAATGATGCTGTTGTATTCTAGGATGGGTCGTATGATTGATGTGTACAGTCGTAGTAGTGTTTTCCTGTCTCCGCCCCAGTCTGTGCCTGCAAGTGCTCGGAGTATGTTGACGCGCTTCGCACATCGCTTTGAGATGGTGGTGATGTGGGTGTTGAAACTGAGTTTTTCGTCTAAATGTACTCCTAAGAACTTGAAGCATTTCAGCTGTTCGATGGCCTTGTCATCGATTTCAAGTAGAGCTTTGGGTGTTGGGCGGAGACGGCTATATGTGACGGTGGCCGATTTTTCTGCGGACAGGGTTAAGCCCCAAGTTTTGCACCACTTTGCAATGTGGTCTAGTCCTGCTTGAATGGTTTTTTCCCCTTTAAGGAAGCATTGTGATGTTGTCCAAATGGCTATGTCGTCCGCGAAAGGTGAGTACTTAAGTGAAGTGTCAGTGTGGTCAGCAAGTATGTCGTTGATCATGATGATGAAGAGGCTCGGTGAGAGCACGCTCCCCTGAGCCAGGCCCTGCTCCTGTGTTGTGGTGTTTGACGTGACACTGCCGCATCGGACCTTAAAGGTCCTGTCTCTAAGGAAGCTGAGAATAAAGTGTGCAATGTGTCCGCGTAGGCCTATCTTGTGGAGTTTGTGTGCCAGTGCGGATTTGTGTACTCGGTCAAATGCGGCAGTGATGTCCAAGTAGGCAGCTACTGTTGTGCGTTTGATGCGTAGACCACTTTTTATGTCATGTACTAATCTAATGAGATTGTCTGTGGTTGATTTTTGACGCTGGAAGCCGCACTGAAATTCGTCGAGCAGGTCGTTGTGTCTCAGAAATTTCCTCAATCGTGTGTTGACCATACGTTCGACTAACTTGCTGGCACAGCTAGTGAGTGAGATGGGTCCATAACCTTTTGGGGTGGAGTGATCTTTGTGCGGCTTTGGCAATGGAATGACTACGCTCTCTCGCCAGGATGCGGGAAACGTGTCGCTTTCGTACAGTTCATTTATGGCCGCTAGTAGGTACGTTAGAGAGTTTTTGCTAAGTCGTTTAAGAAACTGGTAATGGATGTCGTCCGGCCCAACCGACGTGTTTCCACACTTGCTGAGGGCAAGGTGTAATTCGTGCATAGTAAACGACTGATTGTAGATCTCTCTATTGCTAGAGCAGAAATTTGCTTTGGAGGCAAGGGCGTCTAGTGCGCTTACTATAGTGGTGTCGTAGTTGCTGTTGCCAGATACGCTGGCGTAGTGTAGTTTAAAGTGGTCTACGACTTGTTGTGGGTCAGTGATGTGCTGTCCTTTCACCGTCAGCTGGGGGAATGGGCCTGGTGGTGGGCGTTTCAGGTTGAAGCGCTTTATCAGGTCCCAGATTCTGCCGGTAGGGGTGAACCTATTGAATTGAGAAGCAAAAGCCTGCCAACTGTTTTGTCGCGCTGTTCGAATTGTGTACCGGCAGTGTTTTTGAGATCGTCTGTATGCTGAGAGGTGTGCTTCGCACACGCATCTTTTGAATTGTTTGTGGGCACGGCGCCGTGCTGCGATTGCCCTTTGACAGTCCGGAGTCCACCATGGCGTAGATGCCTTTTTCCTAGGTTTGTTACTTTTTGGGACTGAGTCTCGTGCTGCTGAGCTGATGGCCCTTAGGATTGTCTCGATCTTACTGGTCTCTGGAGTTGTTAGGCTGAGGTCCACCTGCTCCTCGAATTTAGCCCAGTCCGCTCTTTTCAAGTTCCAAGATTGTCTAAATAGCTTTGTGTGGTGGATAGCGTCCGTGCTGAGCCTAATTGAGATTGGGTAGTGGTCGCTCAGCCCGGGAACGTCTGAAACTGACCAGTCAAAAAGTGAGCTAAGTCGTTGGGAGCAGCACGTTAAGTCAATGCAACTGTCCGATCCTCTATGGGACAACCAACCTATGGGACATCGTGCCGGCACAATAGGTAACCGAACTGTTGAAGCCTGAAACCTAGTTATTACATTGAAGAACGAAGATGTCGAAAAGTACATGCATTTGTGAAAGCGTACAGGTCAGTCAGTTGAGTGAAGTAGACACCTATTATGGCAGATGGCTATTGGACACATAGCATTAGAGATAAGCAGAGAAACAAGCAATGATTAACATGGTTAAGCACGATTAATGACACTGTCATCTTACATCAAAGGGTGAACCTTAAGTACACCACATCGTCTAATAGATGGCAGCACTCGCGCACAGCAGTCGACCGGCAAGCATGCTGGTGCTCTCACTCGCGCTCCACAACACCACAACTGTCATGTAGGATCCTGCATGATCTGTCACATAAATCCAGTACATCCAGGGCTGTCCTGCAGGATCATGTACATAAATCCTGCAGAACCCTTCACATAAATCCTGTCAGATCCAGGGCTGTCCTGCATGATCCTGCACATAAATCCTGCAGGATCCTTCACATATATCCTGTCGCATCCAGGGCTGTCCTGCAGGATTCTTTACACTAATCTTGTTGGATCCATGACCATCCTGCAGGGTCCTGCATAGAAATTGAATGGGAGCCTACAGGATCCTGTGGTGTCCTGCATATAAATCCTATAGGGTCCTGTACATAAATCCTGCACGTTCCTGGACATAAATCCTACAGGGTCATGCACATAAATTTTGCTGGATCCTGCACATAAATTTTGCTGGATCCTGCATGTGAATCACACAGCATCCTGTACCTGAATTGTACATAACCCTTCATGGTTTTGTAAAGGATCTTGCATGATTATTGTCAGAATTCTGCACAATAAACCACATGATCATGTACAGTAGCCATGCACTCAAACCTTCTCGGAGGGGCGCCTCTTCCCGGCCGAAGGGGCGCCAGCTTCCATGGGGTGGGAGCACATGCTCCCAGCTCCCCTCCCCAGATATGTCACTGATAACTGCATCACATCAAGCCTTTAAGACGGACCTGAATAGATATCTGTAAAATCCTGCAGGACAGTCATGCATGTCATTGGAATCCTGCAGGAGTCATGCACGACATTACAATCCTGTAGGACAGCTTTCTATATTTCTTAATTACTGCAGAGCTGTCCTGCAGGATCGCATGTCTGTGCAGGAGTGTCTGCGGAAATGTACAGGATCCTGCAGGATCGTGGGGATTTTCTGAGAATCCTGTAGGACTTTTTCACTAGGGCTGGAACTGTCGCATCTGTAATACTATGTGGCACATGTTGTCTCATGTTCGTGGCAACGACGTTTTTGGCACCAACTTGGGTGTGGCAACCCAGACATGGACATAGAGCAACGGTTTACAGCTTGAACAGATTTGATGATTGTATCCGAGATTTTCCTCCCAATAATGGCGGTATCGTCACCCGCTTCGAAGCTTTGTCTGTCAGAGATGGGGCTTTAGCACGCTTGCTTCTGTTGATCACCTGCCAGTCCTGGCCTGCTGCCACTTGATCATAGGTTGTCGCCGCATCAGCACCTTCGTCATCACCGTCGTCATCGCTCCGTTCCTCCGGTGTCCATCAGGCAATCCCGATAGGCCTGCAGCTTCTCCCGTGGCTGCTGCTGAATTATCAGGTACTAGACTACGATCTGAAGTCGCAATCTTCTGGGTAGATATTTCAACCTTGCGGGATGCTTCCGCTGTTACTTTCAGTATGCCATGGATCGCTTCCTTCGCATTCCATTTCTTTCCCGTTATTTACGGCTTCATTAGCAGTGCACCGACATCAACGCATCGATCGCCATCGACGACAATTTGCTTCGATTCAACGCCACAAAACAGGCAGTTCACTTCAGTCATCTTGATGATATGCTAGCGCGTATTCTGATCTTATTTCTGGGTCGATATTCGCCTCATGACTGTTGGAACCTGTTATGCTCGATGGTTATCACCGTTTTTTTCCTAAACGTCTGCTGCCACCTGCGAATAACCAGCTGGTTTTGGCGTCGAGGAGTGGTCGGTATGTTGGGTCACATTTGGCGGCTGACACTCGTTATCCAAGAGGCATCTGGTGGCTGTTTTTCGACCATCGTGGTCAACGAGTCTGTCTATAATCTCCTCCCTTGATACCATTTTAGTTCAGAATATGGCACTGTATTTGTATTTGCGAGATTTAACAAACCGATTCCATAAAATGGATTAATATTTGGTTTGTGTCAGAATACAGTCAGATACATTTCACAAACATGGGCAAAAATGAAAGCGGCAAGACAACAGTATACAGGGGAAAACCGAACACGTGAAGTCAATTTATAAGACGTTGTTCAGCATCGCGACGAACTCGCCCCGTGTCCGAGAAGCGGAAGTGGCCGGCGGCAGTAGGTTCCAGGCCGAGGCTGCCCGGAAGGAGAAGGTTCTACGTGACATGCTGAGGCGGAAAGGCGGTGGCTCCAGTGCCCCAGCCACCGTCGCACGAGTGGAGCGCCGGGAGACATCCGACCGCCGGCGGAACAGAGAACGGATCGCCTCGGGGGCTCGCGGATCATTCAGGGCTCTGAACACGGCGATGTTGTCGCGGTCGGTGATGAGGTCACGGACACTGCGCCAGCCCAGCGTTGCCACTGTCGACGAGGTATGATCACGACGACGAGCCCCTACGACGATCCTAGCCCCGAAATTGATCGCCTTCTGCACTCGTCCAAGGTGACATTGGACAGCCCCGCCCCATACAGTGAGGCAGTATAGGATGTATGGAAAGACGTGAGACTGAATTAGGAGTTTGCGTGCTTCGGGTGTGAGATGGTGACGGATATTGTGGAGACAGAACAAGGTGGAGTTGCACTTTTTGACAACGTGGGATATGTGCTCCTCCCAGGATAGGGTGCGGTCAAAGCTGTAATAGTAATTATCAAGTCGAGCCAATTTGTTTCCAAAGCAGATTTCTTGAACCAAACCTGTCCACCTGTCCTAAAGGCAGTGTAATGGATTGCCAAGTTGAAATTCCACGTGCCGTCGTGCACAGTAGAAAATACACCCATCTTTAGGCGTACTCCTTATGCGCAAGGATGGAGAAAGACGAGTTATTGCCAGATACAAATATCTAGGAGCTGGCAGTGCTACCATTGGATTAGACCCTATCTTGTTTTCGACAATCTTTGTAGAAATTCAAGATATTCATCGTCGCTTCCTTTTTAGTGTTCACTTCCTTGATCGCACCAATATGTTTTTCAATAGTCGCTGGTGTTGTTCGTCACGGCCGCGAAGCCCTAAATAAACAGTAACGTGTGTACCGCTACAGCGTGCACAGACACGCGACAGGCTCGTGTGGCCGGAGAGCTCCGCTTTTCCGGAACTCGTTCTCCTGTTCTGGACTAACCGGCATGACGCAATTACGCCGATTGCATTTCCCTGCAGCCTTTGCCATGGCTATCCGTGCCTTCGTAGCATTTCTAAAAAGTTGATAGATCCGGGATGCTGTAATATTCAATTCCTTTCAGTTGACTTCCTTCAGATATCTTTCGATGTAATATTCGGAAACACAGGAAGTGTTGGACTGCTAATGTTCGTCGCTCCATGGCTTGACCTCCCGTATAAATTCACAGGTTATAATATTAAAATCGTCTGTGATTTCTCCTTAGGTCTCTTTCCTGTCCATTTATTTTCGAGAAAGGTGATAAGCTTCCCAATGCCTCATTATAGTTTCATCACAGTTCCCTGTGGCTGAACTCATGAAGCTAACTGTCTAATTTCCTCCTCCCTCTCGTCATTTTACCTTCATTATCTGACATCATCCTCCAAAACAATATAAAATGAAATAAAATATATCAGTGAAATTAAGGCACATTGACCTGATTCCTCGAGTATCGAAACGAAACTATTAGCCAAAGACACTTAATAAACGCATGAATTCGATCGCAGATCTTTGTCAAGCTTACATCATAATGAACTAAGCATTACAGAACTGACATGCTACTATGGCTTCTTGTAAATCTTGTCTAAAGCATGGCTCCTTGATCGATTATTTGCGTTTATTAAATATCTTTATTTAATTCCACGAGTATTTAAAGTGAAAATGTGAGCTAAATAAACTTAATAAGAGTATATATTCGATTCAGCCGTTGTCCCAAAGAATCAACTACTTCGAACCTGGCAGTGACAGACGCGGATTGCCCGTCCAAACATTAAAGAACCCAGAAAAACTAGCGAAAACTCCATTGCGCTCGGAATTCCTGCCGGCCTGAAGAAGGTGTAGCATTACTATGCGATTCACTGACGACTCACTTGCGCCGATCCCACATGTGCTTTGTGGCGACCGCAGAGGAGCTGAGAAGAGAGCGACCTTTTCGAACATTTTACTCAACGAAGCGATGTCCGACACTTTTAAACAGCGAGCAGAGAGCGGCAAAGAAATCGAAACTGGAGTTTCCTTTCGAGTGTTCTTGGCAGTGACCGCTTAACATGGATCCGCTCTATCTGTCATCGAGTCCTCATACAAACCATAGCAAGCGATCGTACGGCTCTGATTAACAAGCTTCAACGACTGTTACACCGTAAGGTTGTGCTTACCTCGGTTGTGACGAAGTACATCACGACTACTCAAGTGAGCGATTTGACAACGAAAAGGATGAACAACTTGTCCTCGCAGCAACTGTCACGGCCGGGTCGAGAGCTCTTAGCTGAAAGTCCTAGCTTTGCCATTAACCAGAGGATGTCCGGTAGTATGCTTTTGGATATGGGAAGGGCGGTTGAAAGGTTCGCTTATGCCAAGCGATGACAAGATGAAATGTGTCGACGGTCTGCAACTTTTCGGTCCACGATGGCAGCGGCCACTGCTGTCGCCTACCCAGCTACGAACAGGGCACCGACAGACACGCACCCACTACAAGGGACGGCACAATCCACGGACCGGCAAGGGTCAGGGACAATCACCCAGCTACGATCCGGGCATCGACAGTCACGAACCCGTTACAAGGGACAGCTTCATCCCCTGACCGGCAATGGTCAGGGACAACCGCCCAGCTACGACCCCGGCATCGACAGTCACGGACCTACTACAAGGGACAGCACGAAGAACTCAACTTGATGCACCCAACAATAAAATTCACTATGGAGGTGTCAACTCCAGGCTACGACATACCTTTTCTTCATATCTTGGTGACAGTGGAGTCATCCGGTGGGTACCCCACCATTGAATCCGAGCTATACATCGAACCCACTAACCCGGGTGTTGTGCTTAACTATGGCTCAGCTCATCCCACAAAAACAAAACTCAACATGGTCCGCAACCAATTCAAAAGGGCAAATCGTCTACCTTCTAATAAGTGCAATGAGGGGAACACCATACGGAAAATATGGCACCATCTCCATAGTAATGACTATCCTAGCAACATACTGAAGAGGTGTCTCAGGGAAGTACATCACAAGGGACAGCGCATTCCGCAGATCGGCAGGGATCAGGGACAACCACCCAGTTACGACCCTGGCATTGACAGCCGCAGACCTACAACAAGGGACAGCATGATCCCCTGACCGACAAAGGTCAGGGACAACCGCCCAGCTACGACGAGCCGGGCATCTACGGTTACGGACGCACTGCAAAGGACAGCACAATCTCCGGACCGGCAAGAGTCGGGGACAACCGCCCGGCAGCCAACAACTAACGCTGTGGAGCAGGCGACAGGCACAGGCGTTCAGAATGAATCTGCTGCCGCTACCACCCAGCTGGATGTAGCCACAACCGCTCGACCACTGACCTCGGTAGCCAGCCAACAGGAGACTACCACAGCCACCCTGCGGGGACAACCGCAGCTGGATGTCAGCTGACGGCCGCTGCCGCCAAGCAGAGTTCCAAGTCAGCCAAGTCGGGCACATTATCCGAAGCCAAACAGCACAGGCAGTCCAGCAGCAAACGGCTGAGAGTCGGTGACAGCGGCCCGTCAGCGGCAGCGGCCCTGAACACCCCGCAGCCAATTGCGTCCATCTACCGAACCCCGCAGCCAACTACGTCCATCTACAGAACGTTGACAGCACCTGATGACACCCAGCATTTTTTTTTTTTTTTTTTTTTTCCCCTAAATCTTTAGCTGAGGCAAAGTGCCATCTGCTAGAGATTGCTACGTTAAAGAAGGAGTTACGTTAATCCGGCTTATGTGACATCCGGTTATACCAACTAGTCAAGAAAGGAGAGACGCCGTGAAACAAGAAATATGGCGTAGAGACGAAACACGCATGTCATACAGGTACATATACATACATACAGACACTCATGACAATGGAAGGACATTTGGAGGGTGGGCAGCATCGTAACCTCCGGAGAGGCTCCACTGCCCACCTGCGACCTGAAAAGCGAAGCGGAGGCCCGACGCCCAGGGCGAGTCGTGGACGTCGGGCCCGACCTTGTGTGTGTAAGTGTATGTTTTAAGTTAAAGCCTGGAAACCCCTAAAAAGGGGAAAACCAGGCTGCTTGGAAAACCCGAGGGTAAAAAACCAAGCGCAATTTAAAAGGAAGTCCGTCCGTAGTAGCCAAATTGGATCGGATCCTGTCTACCTAGTGTGAGATAACCTATATGGACGTGTTTTGCGACGACGGAGAAGAAGAGATGTGGAGCGGAGTCATACAGCCAGTACGGAGTGTGGCGCGTGTCGGATATCTTTTATCAGGCTAGCTTGGAAAAGGAAAATGCGACGGAGGCTTTATATCAGTTCGGAGAGTTTGGTGTCCTGGAGGAAGCGAAAGAGTAAATCAAGTAGTTCTGGGTGGTCATTCCCGAGGAGAGCTTGAAGCGAAAGTTGTGAGTGGATATTGGCGACATATTGCATGATATAGCGACGGTGAAGAGCATACGCTGGACAGTCAAGTAAGAAATGAGTGACAGTAAGGCGAACATGACATGTGGTACAAAGTGGAAGGCGGTGAGGTCTATGAAAAAGAAAATTGTGTGTCAAATCGGTGTGGCCCAGGCGAAGTCTGGTGAGAACCACCTCGTTCAGACGGGTGTGCTGGTTGGAGGAGGGCCAGCTGGAAAGTGTGGGCTTGATGGTGTGTAGGTGTGTGGTGTTGTGTGACCAGCAGGCCTGAATATACTTTTTGAACAGATTATTTGTGAGGGATAAAAGATCTCCGGGGGGTACTGGGGCTCCGTTGTTATCGGGGAGGTCAATCGCCGCGCGGGCGAGACCATCAACCCGTTCATTTCCCGGGATGCCCCTATGTCCAGGGATCCAGAGCAGTGTGAGTGGAAGGTGTGCGTGGTTGGCATTGTAGAGGTGTCGGATGGCGTGGAGCGTGGGGTGTGTGGTGTTGTGTATTGAGGCGAGGGCGTCCACGGAGGATCGTGAGTCAGTGCATATTGTAGTAGGGGTAGTAATGCGTTGCGCAATGATGTGTTGTAGGCAAGTGAGTATGGCGACTAGTTCTGCTGTGTAAACCGAATGGTGAAGTGTTAATTTGGTTTGACCAGTGTCGGGCCCGGCCAAAGATAGGTCGATGGCAGATGGACGGAACGGGGCAATGTCGGTGTTGTGTGTGGGTGTTTGGTCATTTAAAAAGACCATGTTGTGGGTGTTGAGGAGTGTTTCGATGTGGAGTCCGCGAGGTGATGTGGTGTGACAGCCCCATGCCTGGTGGTGGGCATTAAAATCTCCCAGCACCAGACAGGGGTGAGGGAGGAGACCGAATAGGTCGGTCACAGAAGATAAGGATAGTGTAGGAGAAGGTGGGAGATAGAGAGAGAGTATAGTAAGCTCTAGTTGTGCAATTTTGACAGAAACGGCAATAAAATTTAGGTTATTTACAATTGGGATCTGACGATGAAGGAGGGTGTCGGATATAAATAAGGCGACCCCGCCGCCGCGGGATGTAGAATTTCTATTGTCGGTGTAGAGGGAATAACCAAAGATATTAAAATTATATGGGTCATTGTCGCGCCATCGGGTCTCCTGAACGGCGGCAATCAATGGTTTATTTCTGATGATATATTCCTTGAATTCTGCCCAATGGGATATGAGTGACCTCGTATTCCATTGGAGCAAGAATTCAGTGGTGGGTGTCTGCATTAGTGATGTGTGGTATGATGATCACGCCCTCGCAGGCGTGTGTGTGGCGGGGACGGCAAGGTGGGATCGTCAGTT
Source organism: Ashinkailepas kermadecensis (assembly GCA_034440615.1). Taxonomy (NCBI): domain Eukaryota; kingdom Metazoa; phylum Arthropoda; class Thecostraca; family Neolepadidae; genus Ashinkailepas; species Ashinkailepas kermadecensis. Next base: position 50,648 of record JAOTOM010003252.1, read on the forward strand.
TCATATGAATCTGACGAGCCAGGTGAGGTGGAGGACTGCTCTGGATCCTCGGGTGGTTCAGGGCACGGGGACCGGGAGCGAGGGCGGGACTCCGGGGACTGAGAGGGGAGGTGACGGCGCTGAGGGGGTGGGGTGGACGAAGCCCTTGCCGGCGCAGGCGTGGCGGCTCGGTGGCGAAGGGGGGTCGGGCGACAAAGGGGCCCGAGGCTGGGCGCGTGGCCTGAGGCGGGACGTCCTGTTGGTGGTGAGGGTTCCGGGTGTTAGAGGGACCGGCGACAGGGGCAGGGGGGCCCGCTAAGGGGGCCAGGCGAGAGGCCAGGGGCAGGGGAGGAGAGCGTAGGCTGGGCTCGTGCGGCCCAGCCCGAGGGGGGCGAGAAGCCGCCTCAGCCGGGGTCGGCCACAGGGGGGCGAGCGGGCCGGGGCCCACTCCATCGGCGGTGGGGAACAGGAGCGACGCGGGCGGCAAGTCGGCGCTGCTGGCGGTCCTTGGCTTCGAGCCATGCCGGGCACCGGGGGATGACGCTGGGTGGGGGCCCGCGCAGGACGCACACCGAGTGACCTCGGAGGTGCACATGTCGGTGGGGTGCCCCTCGGCACATCTCCCGCAGACCGGCTCTCGGGCGCGGCAGGCCTTGCCCAAGTGGCCATACTTTTGGCAGTAGCCGCAGCGAGACGGGGGTGGTGTCCATGGGCGGAGGGCGATGTGCAGGTAGCCGGCCATTATGTAGGCGGGCGGAGTCTGGGTCCGGAATCCCAGCTTGAGCACCGGGCCGAGGCGGGGACTGCGGCCGAGGCGGGTGACCTCACAGACGCCCTGGTCCTGCAGCTCAGCTAGGAGCTCCTCTTCGGGCATCCCTGTCAGCTCAGGGGCATACGCAGTCATGTGTGCCATGTTCAGGCGATCCGCCGGTTCGATCAGGACTGGGCAGTCCATGAACCTCTCTAGGTTCATTAGCTGCCGGGCCTGGGAGGCCTCCCTGACACGGACAAGGAGGGCCCCGGAACGCAGGACCTTGGCGGACACCACTCCGCCTGTCCATTGGTCCAGGTGACGGGCTATCGCGAAGGGGGAGGTGCGGGACCACGAGCCCTCCGTCCTAGTCACCAGGACGAAGGACTCCCCATCCGGAGGGTCGCGGGGAGGGGGCAGGCGGGCTCCAGGCCGGGGGCGGCGGCCTCCGTCCTCCGAGGGGGGCGGGGTGTCCCCAGGCATACCGGGGCAGGGCGGGTGGGCTTACACTAAAGGGGGGTGGGTGAAGTGCACGTGTGAATAAGGGCACCCTGAAGGGGTGCAGGCAAGAAAGGCACCCTAAAGGGGTGCTACAAGGAAATGTGTGAAAAGACCTGTAGTGAAAAGGTGGAGAAAGACACAGTGGTTTGGAGGGAGGGGAGTAGCCGGCAGAGGCGGGGGCAGTCACGGTCTTGTGACCGCTAGCCCGATCCTTTGAACCAGTAAGGTACCTCTGTCGGCTCTAATCTAGTGGGTGGGATGGGCAAAAACAGTCAAAGTTGAACGCCGAAACAAGTCGGTTTCCCGACGGCACTTCGAGAGCGCCGCAGGGCCGAAGGGAAGTGGAAGGGGAGCTCGTCGGCTAATCCGACGAGCAACCAACTAGTGGCGTCGGCCGGCTAATCCGGCTGACAACCAGCTATTGGTCCGGGGGCGGAGCTTCCCGTAGATGCCCTAATAAGGACACCTACGAGAGAGCTGGGTTGGGGAAGGCCACGCGGCAATTGAATATTGTGGCAATATTCAATTGCAGCGGGCGGAAAGGGAAATGGGACTGGCGGCGGGCAACTTCTGCGCTTGATCACCTTTTGATCGAAATCGCAAGGGTCTTCTCAAGCTCCCCTTCCTTCCTCTGACACCCAGCAGCCGACGATCCCGGCCATTCAGAGAGCGTCAGCGGATGTCACGGCCACACAGCCAACGTCAGCGACAGCTACTGCATGTACGCCCAGCCGACGGTCGCCACATTGCAGCGGACACCAGCGGCTGCCACGTCGGCGACAGCCACAGACGTCTGGCAGCTGACGGTCGCCACATTGCAGCGGACACCAGCGGCTGCCACGTCGGCGACAGCCACAGACGTCTGGCAGCTGACGGTCGCCACATTGCAGCGGACACCAGCGGCTGCCACGTCGGCGACAGCCACAGACGTCTGGCAGCTGACGGTCGCCACATTGCAGCGGACACCAGCGGCTGCCACGTCGGCGACAGCCACAGACGTCTGGCAGCCGACGGTCGCCACATTGCAGCGGACACCAGCGGCTGCCACGTCGGCGACAGCCACAGACGTCTGGCAGCCGACGGTCGCCACATTGCAGCGGACACCAGCGGCTGCCACGTCGGCGACAGCCACAGACGTCTGGCAGCTGACGGTCGCCACATTGCAGCGGACACCAGCGGCTGCCACGTACGTCGGCGACAGCCACAGACGTCTGGCAGCTGACGGTCGCCACATTGCAGCGGACACCAGCGGCTGCCACGTCGGCGACAGCCACAGACGTCTGGCAGCTGACAGTCACGCTCGGAAAGCGAGCGTCAGCGGCAGCAGCTGACACACAGCAACAGCCGTCCGCGGCCGCTCTCCAGACCTCAGTTGAGGACGCACGACGTTTGACAGGTTCAGGCCTCCCCTCCAGACTCCCGGACCTGGAGAAGGCATTTCCTCGCCCATCTTCTAATGAGACGGAAAGGGGCATTCAGAAGACCTCACACGAGCGCATCGATAACACGGTAGTACATTGCCTAATGGCACCCAGGAGCAAATGCGGGCTCTGAAAGACATCAGTCTAAATGGCAGTATTATCGTAAGGGCCAGTGTCAAATTTGTCATCATGAATACGTCATGGTATGGCGAAAAAGCGCACGCCATTTTGTATGACACATACAGCTGCACTAATGTGAATAAAAATCCAGTGCCGGGGGTAGAAGCGACAACTTAGCGGAATTTAAGGGCAATTTGCATGGACAAATTTTCGGATAACACTACGCATTATTTTACGCCTAATCACAGCAGGACGACCCAATGTCTTCTACCCAATGAACACAAGAGTTGCGTCCCATTACTCCCCGTCATCTCGAGCTGCCGGAGACACGGGGAAGACATCCTGCCTGATTGAGCGTGTTTCCAAACAGCTGTTGAGATTCGTGTCCACTCATTTATAAATGAGCATAGATTCCATAAATGGAACACTGATTACGTTCTAAATCAGATAACGGAATTCGAGAAGTAACATACCGTACAGGACGGGGCTATCTTTTTCAACATCGACGTAGTTAATTTTATGGCAGCATATCTTTAGATAAGGCTATAGAGGCGGTAAAGAACAAGTTCCTGTGGCATGCCGGTGATATTCATTATAGTAGTAGTAGTAGTGAATTGCACCAGCCTGCCCCCGTGAGGTGATATCGGCTATTTAAGTCGTTGTGGATGAGTTGAAGGGTGGTGGTCCGGGCGGTGCCGGGGCGTAGTGGGGGGGGTCGGTTCATCGCCGTTCGTTTGGACATTGCAAGAACACACATCATGTCGTGTCATACATTGTTATGGGCTTTTTTATTTGTTTTGTGTTGAGTTCGTTTTTTTCCGTTTTTTGTTTGTTTTCTTTTCACATTAGTTTCAGGTCATGGTGTCGACACCCATACACCAGCCTGTGTTTTACACGTCATGAGTAGAGTTGGGAGAGAGTGGGTGGAGGAGTTGTTCGGATGTTGTTTGTTCGGATGCTGTTTAGTGTCGGGTGGTTTTGGTACGGGTTTTTATTTCTTGGTAGTTGTGGTGTTTGGTTTGTTGGTATATGTAGTGTTTGTTTTGTTGGTTGCTCGTGTTGTCGGTGCTTGGGTAGTCTGAGGGGTGTTGTCTGAAGTGTCTGAGCTAATGCAGTCGTCGTCTGAGTCTATGATTGGTCCGTGTTGGTTGTGTTGGTTTTTGCGTCGCGCGTGTGGTGCTTGTGGTGCTTATAGTGGTTCTTGGGGGCATGGTAGGGGTGATGGCTTGAATGCTTCGCGGTGTGGTATTGCGGGTGGTGCCTGTGCTTGTGCGGTGTTTTGTGTTGATGGGTTCTGGCGTTATGATTATTGTCGGGTCTGTCTGGGTTTTCCTGGAGCATTCGGTGGGTTCTAGTGGAGTAGCCGTATGCAATTTGTGTGTTTGTATGGACGGCTCTTGGTAGCGAAGGGGTTGAGTGGGCTGCGACGGATGCCCTGCGGCGACCCACGCCCTTGCCCGCGACCGGGCCCAGCCCTCTAAGTGGATAAGTCGGAGAATTTCTTTCTCTTTCCTCCACCGAGGGCAGGCCCCGTCCCGGGAGCCGTGGTCTCTGCCGCATCCCACACATCGCCACGTTTCGCTGTTGCAGGTGTTGGCGTGGTGTGGGCCGGCACAATGGGCACATGTGGGATTTGTGTGGTTGCAGCCCCCCCTCGAGTGGCCGTATCCTTGACAGAAATAGCAGCGTCGAGGGAGGGGTGCGCGTGGTGTTACTTTGTATGTGATGTAACCAGCTCTGACATGTGTGGGTTGCTGTTTGGAGTTGAAAGTCAGTATGAGAATGTGTGTGTTTGGTTTGTTTTGGGGGGGGGGGACGGTAGACTGAGGTGGCTCGCAAATCTGTGAGCCAGTCTCTCCTCCGTCATCATGGCCAGCTCCCATGCGTATATGATGCCCTGAGAGGTGTTGCGGTGTGTGTCTAGTGTTATAGTGACCGGTAGGTCTGCGATGTATTTTATGTGTGTTAGTATGTCTACGTCTTTGGTGTTACAAGCCTGAATCAAGAGCTCCCCCGATTTTAATTGGCGTGCGTGTAGGGGCGCTTGTGTCTGACGGGTGATCTCCTCCTCCACTTGCCAGGGGTCAAGAGTGGCCATGGGAAAACCATCAACCCGGCTGCAGAGGAAGAAGTCCCCCGTCGGATCGTTTGTTGTGGTGTTGGTGTCCATGTTGAGTTGGTGTGTTTGGTGTGGGTCTTGGGTTTGGAGTCGGGGTAGGAGAAGAATGGTGTACACTTATTGCAGTCTCGGCGGTATGTGGGGAGGCGGAGGGGTGGCAGTGGCGCCACCGGACCAACCTGTAGTTGAAGATAGATGATCTGAAGGTCTAGAAGGTGTAGCACTGGTTAGCACTGATGAACACTGTACACTGGTGGCAGGCTGGCGGTCTTCTGTCGGGCGCGGTTTCAAGATGGCGTCTTCCAAAATGGCGTCGTTGGGTCTCTTCGGGGAGGTGATGGCGTCCGTCGTAATGGCCAGATGGCATTGGCGCGGCTTGGGAGCACGTCTTTGACGCTGCTGCAGCTCGTGTTTGTGCTGCCGTGGTGCTGTTACAGGCCACTTTGGCAGGCTGGCTACGTATAGTTGCAGCCCCTGTGGCGTCGTTTCCTTTTCGAGGTGCTGGAGGCTTCCCAAAGGTGGCGTTTGGTGTCCGAACTGGAGTCGGTGCGATCTCTCAGTTCTCGGATTATTTTTTATACTCTCTCAGTTTATTTTCTCAGTTCTCGGATGAGAGGGAGAGAGAGATTCTTCGGTCGGTTCTGGAGGTAATGAATGTTCGTGAGATTCATCTCGATGAGGAATACTTCTGTCAAAAGCGGGAAATAGCCATGGAAAGCACGTGCGCCCCAGCAGTGGCTGCACTGTTCCGTGACCGATTTGAGAGGCGGACTCTTGCAGAAATGTCGGAGAAGCTAGATCTCCGCCTTAGATATTCGAAGATTATGCCGGGATTTGGTTGGGTGGAAGGGCATCCCTGAGGCGCTTCCTGGAAAAACTCAACTTGATACACCTTACAATAAAATTAACACTATGAAGGTGTTAACTCCGGGCTATGGCGTACCATTTCTTCACACCTTGGTGACAGTGGAGTCATCCGGTGGGCGACCTACCATTGAAGCCGAGCTATTCATCAAACCCACTAACTCGGGTATTGTGCTTCACTATGGCTCCACTCATCTCACAAAAAAAACTCAACATGGTCCGCAACCAATTCAAAAGGGCAATCCGTCTATCTTATAATACGCGCAAGGAGGGGAACAGTATACGGAAGATATGGCATCATCTTACATGTAATGACTATCCTAGCAACACACTGAAAATGCGTCTCAGGGAGGTGCAATTCCCGAGGAGCACATGTTGCCGTGGGATGGTGTCAGCTGACTGTGGTGGTTTTCTCACTTTGCCGTACGTAGATGAGAGCCGTGCATCTCATGTCAATAGGATAGTGAAGAAGTCAGGGTTAAAAATTAAGGTCGCATGGGAAAACAAAGGAATGCTTAATGGACTCCTAGTCAGGTCTGCCGTGTCTCGTCCTCAGTGCCCGACAGGGAATGGACGTGGTCGGTGCTATAAATGTGGCCTTAGCCCTGTGGGGGGGGGGACTTTTACGCTCCCTCAGGTTGTTCCGTGATAGCAAAAAACGGTGGCTGGCGGCGGCGCGACATCTTCAGTACCTTTTTATTAATCTTTTATGCGTCTGCTGTGGACGTTTGAAGGGCCATGTAAGATAATTGACCTAGCTCAGGTCAAAATGACAATCTCCCAAAAATATTTCAGGATCGATAACTCACCTAAATGAAAGATATTAAATGAAACTTGAGATGTGAGTTGAGTTAGGCGGTGTCTAAAAACGCATGTCTAGGATTTCTGTTCGGGGTCAGGTCAGTGGCCTGAGGTCATGACCAATTTTAAGCCCATGTTATTATTATAATGTGCATATCCTTCAAATGGGATTTTTTTTCCACGTGTTATGCATGTAGACATATGATGAGAAGTCCATTTTCTAATTTGATTAACCCCATCGAGTGACCTGATGCCAGGCCAAGACAATGTGCGCTAAGTAGGCAAAACTCATTCAGAGACTCCTGTTTTTACGGTTTATTTCGAGTTTTCATAGTCTAAATAGTACTAAACAAGCACATTCGGCACTTGCTCCGCTGGGTTAAGAAAACAAATTGTCGTTGCGACAAATTTGATGTTGGTTTCATGTGAATCGGTCAATTGGCTTTTCCAAACAAAGACCCGCTCGCTTCGCTGAGCGAAATATTGCAATTGGTGTTGGTCCCATTTAGATCGGTTCAATAGTTCGGTCGCTATGCCTATGTAACCACTATCACATCGGCGGAAACTCTTGGCATTTTCCACAAGTTCGCCGATGACAACAATCAGAAGTCACTCGTATTCACGGGTGGGTCGAAACACGAGGCTAAGGTAGGCATCGGCATCACTGGACCAGGTCTGAGACTTTCCAAGCGTCTACCGGATAACTTCTCCATCTACTCCGCTGAAGCAATGGCCATTCTGGCCGCTATCTCCATTCTCATGAGGCGTAAAGCTAGAAACGTAGTAATTTGCTCAGACTCCAAATCCGTCCCCCAGTTAATTAGCTACACCCACGACTGTCCACATCACGTCATTGATAGAATCCAACAAATCGTGGCCCATAACGTAAACATGAACATTTCCTGCCTCTGGATTCCGGGCCACGCCAACATCCCAGGTAACGAAGAAGCAGACCGGCTCGCAAAGCAAGCCTTAGCATTGAACACTTACTCTAGCGTGAAACGTTCGGTAGACAATTGCAAAGCACTCCTACAGCGCCACATTCGCCAACATAAACAGAACACATGGACACAACACAACTCAACACAACACAAATCCAACTACACCCACGCAATCAAACCAACGATAGGCACATGGAACACATCAAGTCAAATCAGGGGACGAGTGGTCTAGGGGCAAGATGCTCGTCTCACAACGGAAAGGTTGTGGGTTCGAGTCTCACCTGTCGCTACTCTTCACCCGCGACCAATCGGCGTGAGAGATTGGCGACGCTACATGACTCAACGGTCGACGTGTCGTAAAACCAATAACCAATCACCGACAAAAAGAGGTCATCCTCACTAGACTTAGAACTGGTTTTACAAAACTAACACGGCCTCAATTAGAGGGTAACCAATACACAACACCTCACTGCGACACCTACAACACAACGTTAAGCATAGGCCACATCCTGCTAGACTGCAGTAGCTTTAGCTCTCAAAGACAATCACTTAAGGCATTCCTCCAAAAAGAGGGTATCACCCTATCGCTTCCATCGCGTATCGGTAACAAACACCCAGAACTCCTTCAATTGCTATTTGAATATCTGTATGCTACAAAACTAACAGGAGCACTGTAGGCACCACACCACCAACACTCGCATCAACTCGCAATGCATGACCGCGAAACACTCGTAAGAAACACGTAAATAGCCATCCCTGCATGGCGTCGGACGTACATGAGCCGAGTTGCTTCCCAATTAGAAATAAATAGCTACCTAGTGGTGCCGTCGGAAGTAGATCCGACTTGCTTTAGGAAGACATAAAAACTAAAACAAAACTAAAAATTAGCATAGCGTAAAACGACTACCCAGAGGAGCCACCGGACGTAGATGAGCCGATTTGCCTTGCAACTCATAACGTAAACGGCTACCCAGAGGTACAACGGACGAAGAAGAGCCGAATTGCAAAACACCGCACTAACCCAACTGACAACCCTGCATGGCATGCTTCGACTAAACCACTACTAACAACTAACACGCGGTGGCCGGCGTGATAGGCGGTGTGGACAATTACCTCCTTGTTCGTATGGTAAAGATCCCTCGGTACTCTTCGATAAAAACAGGCTAAAGCCGGCACCCTGGCAAAGTCAACTTCTCGCCACTCTCAAAACACACCCACCCAAACTACAATTTTGTTGTGGAAGAGTAAAGTAAAATGTAAACCATTTAGACATCAGGGAGATGTCCCCAACCCAGCCCCCGCCTTCAGCACCTAAAATATCACACAAACTATAACGTAAAATTCCCTTAACGTAAATGTCCACTTGCCTGCACCTCGATCGCAAACACTCGCTTTTATAGACAGACATGTAACGTACTCGCTTTAAAGGCGGCGCAAATGACCTTTATGGTCCGGCACGCCTAAAATAGCACTCTCCCCCTCCCCCGTCTATGTAAGTGGAAGATTGATTCATTTTCCTTGTCCGAAAATTTATCTTTATAAAAAAATAATCTAACGGCAGTGTGGCTCCCGCGACAGCGCGCGCGCAAGTTATTTTTATTGTTCAGTAAAATCGTTCACCGCGGCGATCCAGCGGCGCACGGTGGAGTGCAAAAAGAATGCTAAAAGTGACGTCTGGTAACGGTTGCGGGCATGGACGATTACAACCAAACTATTTGCCATGGGGAAAATCCGAAGGAACTGTGCGCATCGCAGAGACTGTGGCTATCCGCACATACAACGTCCTCCACGAAATGTTGTCCGACAGTGGTGTGGGGACAGTGGAAAGCCGAGCCTTTTTGCACGGACCGAAACACGTGCAGCCCGTGTGACGATAACGGCGCCCGCACACACTGCAGCTACCCATTGTCAGCACTAAATATGCATTGCACGACCTATATTACCCAATGGAATCAAAACTATAAATCATAGTTAAGGTCATGGTCATCCTAGGTCATTGACTTATAACAATTTTGTTTGGATTTTGTGACATACACATGAAAACATAGTTAAATGAAGCTTGCCACATGATTACAATTTGGCAGGGTTTACAATACATATATATTGGTTTTGTATTTGAAGTCAGGTCAGTGACTTAACTTCAACTATAGTCAGTGAAGTCAGGTCAGTGACCTAAGGTCACTGCCAATTATGGTCCATGAGACATGATAAACCGTGCTCCAGACGCACCTCTCGGAAGCCACTGTCAGTTGCAGCATCCTGTTTCTGGCGTGGGTAGGGGAAGGTAGCTGCCTCTTGCAGTGAGCGTTTTACGCCAGGTACGGGGTCAGTCGGACAGGACAGCTTGGGAGTTCATTGTCATCCGGGAAAATCACACAGCTTTAAATGATCAAACCTCATCGTGGCCTATCTCATGATATGCACGTGGAGATCTGCGTGGGCCATGCGCCATGCTACCAGCCTATTAGCCTTCATCTACAGTGGGCTGATTGGCTAAGTGCTAAGCTACGAAAAAGGGCCGAGTAGTACTACTCGGCCCTTTTTCGACTCATATCTTCCTCGATGGCCTGACTCCCCCAGTACTTAACGGCGGTGGTGTCCACGTGAGTAGAAGTCACCGAAGGTGTGCGCTGTGGTTTTTGGTGGATAACGACGTGATTGTGATTCTGAACGCGAGGTGGGGGGGGGGGGGGTGGTAGTCGCATATCTCAGTATGCTCAAGATGATTGCCAACTGTTCCTGGGTTTGTCGGTGGTGACACCTGGCACTTCTATTTCTTCTTTCTTTCCATGAGCCGCCATCGAGTTGCCTGGAGTTCGCGGTCGGGATACACCATTGGAAGTGATGGGCGTGGGATTGAGGGGGGATGTTTTTCTGCATTGACGTGTGGTTTGAAGCATCAGAAAGGACATGTTTGTGTGGGCATTGCGCAATGGTGTATGTATTTAAATTTCCGCACGCAATACATCTCCGTTATTGTTCAATATTTGCTTGTCAATGCATGGCGGTCAGGTAGTGTTTTATGCATTATTATGCAAGTATATATTATACATGCAAGTAATATATCATTATCTATATATTTACAAAGCTCTGTGACCGAATATATGCGTTTATTAAGTCTCATTAGCTAATATTTCCCCTTCAATAATCGAGGAATAAGGCTAATGTGCCTCAATTTGACTTTAATGGCTCTCCTCGGTTCAGCACTCCGATCAATCAGCCTTTGACATTGTAAGCTCATCAGCTTAATTCACCCCATCAGCCGTTCACCTGGTACGACACCGATCTAGAAACACCGTTGAAGCATCTGATGCACCTGAAGCTTTACGCACTGTTCTTGAGCTCGCAAGCTTTTAACTTTTATTTATTTCAAAACGTCGTATTCAGATGCTTCATGTACCCGCGTTGTAAAAAAACAATCATCAGTAAAAAAAACTCCACTGACGTCTCGTTCATTAAGTTGATTGCCTTTACAACAGTCGTGCATGAAATTTAAATAAGGGTCATTGCACTAATTCACTATGGCATTATGTAAAGACCATTGTATTCCGCGATTAACACCAGCTATACGATTAACACCAACTATGCGATAAATACATACTATTAAGGCACGGGTTTTTAAAGCACACGGCCCGATAGTAACCGTACTCCCATCATATCATCTTAATGTTTCAACCACCATCTTTTGGTGCATTTTGATTTGCGTTCTTATTTTAATGTAATTTACACCGATTTGTGTCATATACAAGCTCTTGCTGAAGATTATATAATCATATCAGATCATCTAGCGACATGTTCTTGTCCACACGGTATTTACACATTCTATCATCCATGGCATTTCCTTCCAGTTTTGTGTTTTCCGCGATCTCTTTTAGGTAAGTTTTAATGATAGATGTACTCGACACCTACACGAAGGGAAGTTTGCGCCGTCGAGGCCACAACCGACGTTTCTTATCTCCAAGCCCGGCGGACTGTCGAGGCCACATCAGCCACCAAGACATGCGCCCAGGCGACCAGTATCGCTCTCCTCCCCTCGTCTTCATGCCACTTCCTCATATGCTCAAACGGAAATTACACCCGGCTTAGCTCCACTAAAAAAAACTCACGCCACTGACCTGGCCAACACGAACATCTCCGGCTGCACAAACTCAAGCCACTCACGTGAGGAGTAGCAGACTCCGCAGCTACCCGGCTGCTGGGGAAACGCGTTCCGTTTCGTTGGACTCGCCGGACGAGTGCGGCGCGTCCAACGTCGGGCGGTGCCCACGTGATCCGACCGACACCTCCGAGTCGGCTGGCGTTCCCCGAGGCTGTGGCCGTCCGACGTGACCCTCCAAAGGTCACAGGTCGGCTGGACCGCTCGGGCGGGTCCACCACGGCCGTCAGTACCCAACCCACATGCCCGCCTGAACTGCACTCCGGGCTCCGACATGCACCGAAAGGTGCATGTCGGTTCTTACCCACCCATGCACACAATTTCAATCTTCTCAATGTTTCCCTGTACCGCCGCGACGATGTCCGTGGACCACATCGCAGTGGCGGTGCATCACTTAATATCAGCAATGATTAAATGCACATGCACACAAATTACACTTGCAGATAGTCCAGTGTGGGATAAAACATGTATATTTGCAAGCACTCGCGGAGTCATTATTTAACACATTTTTGGCGGACACAAGTTAGTGGGGCGGGGATGGCCAAGTGGTTAAGGTGTTGAGCTCTGGGTACCAAGGGTTCCGGGTTCAACACTCAGGACATTTTCTAGTCCCGGTCCCACCGGCGAAACAGTGTGGGCGCCGCCGTTAGCTGTGATCGCGCATAAAAGTGCGCTGTGAAACACCCAATAACCAGACACAATTTTATATTACTTAACATTGGTGACCCAACGTTTTTGCCTAGGTCACAACGTATGAACTGCAACATATTTATCAATCTGCTCTCCACCTTTGGCCACGATTTTGACTGGACGATCGCTATCGACATTCGTGAGGGTGTTCATTATTCCATTCAATTGACACCCACTCTTCAACTGCAGCCAATACCACGTCTGGTTTTATTCCTCGCTGGAAACTTTCGAAGGCCTACTGGGTCAACTTTCAGGAACTTTTACTTTTACAAGACACCACCGACATTTCTTCTGTTTAAAACATCAACGGAATTAAAACTACACTTTTAGATGCAACATCTGAGAAAATTCCACTAACAAACCCTACACAAAACGAACACCGGTACCTTGGTCGTGTCCTGACGTTACCCAAGCCATTGCGACAAGGAAACGAGCACTCCAAAAATATTTACGTCAACACGACCAACGCAATTTACTTTCCAGTAACCAAGAACGAGTCCGAACAGCATCATTCGTGTTGCTCGGCGCCGTTCATGGGCATCATATTTGCAGCAGCTCACTCTTAACCGACCTTCGAGCAAAATCTGGCAATTAATATTTGTTATATTATTTCATAATTGTTGGGACGCTCCCCCTTTCAATCACTCCCGGTTTGAAAATCACAAATAACACCATTGCAGACCCCAAGCAATAGCAAACGCAATAGTTGATAGCATGACCCAGAAGCGATGCCTATGATAACAACTACAGAATAAGTACAACAAACTTTTGTCATGAAATTCGCTCAGTTTGATTCCGACAATGCAATGCACCTTTTCTACACTATGAACTTGAGATTGCAATCTCCTCCGCCTGTAATACTTCTGTAGTGTCCGACAACTTACATTATTCTTTCTTCCGACATTTATCTGACTACACCAAACAGTGCATCATAGACACATTTAATGCATTATAGACCACTCATGTTTTTCCCGACTCTTGGAAAGAAGCTTTCATCATTCCCATACTAAAGCCTGACAAAGATCAAAGATCATGGAACGTATCATAATAAAATGGCTGACCTAGCACCTGGACACAACTTCTCTTTTATCTCCAATTCAAGGTGGTTTTCGTCCGGACACCGCACATTAGATCATCTCATTTGGTTGGAAACAGACACCCGCCTTGGTAAAAAAAAAACAAGAACGCACCGTCGCAGCATGTTTAAACATTAGGAAAGCGTATGATGTGGTACACAAGGACATCATACAAAATAAATTTCGCCGTATCGCACTCGGTGCAATGACCACTTCTCTAATCATTTCTTTAGAAGCCGAAGCAGGAATTCCACTATTAGCTATCCGTCGCATGCAACAGACACTCATATAGGCCTCCAAAATTCAATTTCAAGAACACCACCCCAACACGTGTTCCTGCAAGTTCTTAAATTTACAAATTTACAAATTTACACCACGATTATTTAAGTCCAGTCGAAAAACGAACTAGCCTTATCGTAGCTTCACGAGTCAAGACATTTTCTACACAAATTCATTACACCATTCCATGCATTACCACTCTTCCTCCACCAACTACGCCACCGTGGCAGATGGCCGAAGGGCACATTTTATATCTGAATATCACTCCACAAGCACAGCTTTATCCAGAAAATACCCAACAAAGATTTCACCAGTTTCGTTTTCATTATCGCCATCATTCGTAAGAAACATCGTTTACTAGACGGAACCTCAATTTTCATCGCTGAGTTACATGACATCCTCATTGCCATCGGTTAGATTTGCAATCGTTTCCTCTGTCACCCCATGCGCAGCGACGTCGTTTGTTCAGACTCCAGATCTATTCTTTAATCATCTTCTTCACTTTCTTTTTCGCACCATTGACATGTTCCCATTTATGAAAGACATGAAACGCTTCATCTGATGGGCGTGAAGGGCCATTTCCTGTGAGTTTCCAATACCTGTGGCATTCCAGGAAACGTAGAAGTCGACAAGTTAGCAAAGCATCACTACAGCTCCAAAACATCATAGGCATTCGACAACATTTTGTTGGCATTAAATCAACAACACAACAGGGCATTAGACATTTTGGAACCAACAATGGACTGAAAAGACGAACCACACACAATTACGACTCATCAAACCTGGTATCGATCCCTGGATGTCATCATTTCAAATCAACCGTCACGAAGAAAAGTCTTATCGCGGCTCCGCATCGGACATACTTACCTCACATATCGATTAATTTACAATGCTTCATCACGTCCTACATGCCATCTTACAGTCACACAAATCCTCCTACACTGTCAAGAATACCACGACCCTCGAACAACTCTGATTGATTATGGTCATACACACAATATTCCTTTTCTCTGCTCACGCTGTTGGTGAACGATCACCCATTTCTCACCAAGCTACTTACTTCTCGCAACACAAATATGTTTCAAAATTCATAAGATGAATTATACAACATAACATTATTTATTGCGTGTAAAGAAAATATACGACCTTCAATATACCAGGAGGTGCTGAGTTGATATCAGAAGTAACGATAAAGGTTATATTTTATTACTCAACGTTTCGGCCAGGGGCCATCGTCAGGAGTGATGAAAAAGCTCAAGCTTAAAAAATTGACAAAGGCACGCGGGAAAAAACTTGCAAAAAGACACGTGGAATGCAGAAAAGCCTCCTCAGTGGTGCATTGGTTTTTTACGACACATCGACCGTTGAGTCATATAGCGTCGCCAATCTCTCACGCCGATTGGTCGCGGACGAAGAGTAGCGACAGGTGAGACTCGAACCCACAATCTTTCGATTGTGAGACGAGCATCTTACCCCTAGACCACTCGTCCCCCTCCTCAGTGGTGCAGACACTCACAGAAACTCCAAACCAGAAACAAACTATGTCAAGAAGGAATCCTCTGAGGAAGCCCGAGCCGATGGTCCATATACTTATCGATACATACACTCACGCACATATATAAACATATATCTAATATAACGCGTAATACATACTATATATAATTTATGTTTATGTAATTTTACGTGATATACCAAGACGTCGTTTGCGTGTTTAGTTGCGGCCGTAGATTACGTATATGTAGAGATTCGAGGACCTTCAGATCAGCGTTGTCCCTGGCTATTGCTAGAATTTCTACTTTGAAGTTTGTGTTAGTGTCGCTGTGTTCCATGTTATAATGTTTGTCGATCATGTGCTCGCCTGAAGGTGTGTATGCTCTCCGAAGTCTGGCATCTCCCAAGTGCTCATTGTACCTATCCTGATGCTACGTTTGGTTTCACCGACATAAATGAACCGACATCCAATACAACGAAAGATATCTGAGTCTAGAGGTAACTTACTTAGATTAGACGTGCGATTTGTGCGATATTGTTCAGTGCCATCGCCATTGGTGACCGTACCCTGGAAGCCCGAAGTAATGCAACTAACTACCCGAGCTCTCTCCACTAGTAGCCGCGTGGTTGAGTAAATTAGTTTTATCCGGGAGTGGCGTAGGTGGTTGGTACGATGCTTGTGTGCCTAGGCGAAGTTCGTCCTCCTGTGGTGCTCTGCGGTCAGCTGCTGGCCTCACGCTGCAGTTTCTGACTCCAGAAACAATATTGCACAAATCGCACGTCTAATCTAAGTAAGTTACCTCTAGACTCAGATATCTTGGGATTGTTTGACAAAGGCCCAAATTTTGCGTTAGCTCAGAAAGTGGATCGTAGCTGCTTGGAAAAGGCAGAATCAGGCGTAGAAAGGGTGATCTATGGGTTGCGGTGGAGGCATGTGAGGGAGACAAAACAGCAAACTGTACATCAGGTACCGCAGGCAGGCTTATCACAAAGCAACTCTAGCACAGGTTATTTAAAGCTTGGCCCCATGTTCCCCGACACTCCTGCACACCAGCCACCGAAAGCCACAACTCAAATAGAATCTGAGTTGAAAGATTTAAAGACAATAGTGCTAAAAGCATATAAATAGCACAACAAAGCATCGAACAAAATGTCGGACAATTATGCGAAACAGAGGGAAGTACTTCGGGAAATTAAAAACAACGATAATGTAATAGTAAAGCCGTCAGATAAATGCAATGCAAAGGATTCGTCGTGCTAAACAAAACGGATTACATTGAAAAGGCCAGGAAAATAGCGGACGATTATCAGAGCATTCCTTCCCAACTAAACCCTACCAAACGTCTCGAAATCGAAGCATGTGCTATCCTCAAGGAAACTTTATCAGGGAAGTTACATAAAGACACAGTGTTATCTCCTTCCTCATTCCAGCCGCACAGCGGAATTATACGGGCTCCTCCAAAACCTCAAACTAGAGGTTCCACTGCGCCCTATAGTGTCGGCGAGTGGTGACCCCCAAGACAAGTTATCTTGGTTCTTGAGTAAGATTCTCGTCCAGGTACTAGCGTTGGTTCCCGCCCATCTGACAAACTCGGAGTCGTACCTGCAGAGGGTGAAATAATAGTTTCCTACCAAACTTCCGGAAGGCAGTATTGTTTTCACCATTGACGTGAAAAATGTATATGGCAGCATTCCGATAAAGGAGGGAATAGATGCTGTGATTCGTCTAATCGAGGACAATCTGGATGATATTTGTCTTTTCGGGATTGGTGTACAGGACTGTGTGAAATTACTAACACATATTTTCAGCAATAACCTCATACGTTTCGGTAACTCCATGTACAAGCAGACAAAAGGAGTGGCTATGGGTAACCGATGTGCACCACCTTTAGCGATTGTTTTTATGCACCGCCTTGAGTCGATCTTCTTAGCTTCGTATGATTTGAAACCAGCTCTCTACATGAGGTATATAGACGATATTTTTGGTGTTTGGACACATGGCTTGGCCTCTCTGCTCGACGTATTTGCAGAAATCAACCAACAACATTCTAGCATCAAGTTTACCTTAGAACACACTGGTCATATCAGTTCGATTCCTTTCCTTGATACGTTGTGTGTAGTTCAGGCTGATGGGAGCTACACCACCGAGCTGTACTTTAAACCAATGGCAGCCCACATTATCTTGCACTATGATTCAGCCCACCCGATGGCCACTAAAAAGGCCGTTCTAACATCCCAAATGAGCAGAGCAGCACGAGTCTCCTCCGATACTATTTTATGCGAGCGGAGCCTTGCGAAAATGACGACTCTTTTCCTGGAAAACGGATACCCAGCACATCGAGTACACTCCGCCGCTCGTGCTGTTCACCCTCACAACAGGAGTAGGATAGGTGGGCAACGTCAGCATCGAGCGGGTAGCAATCCCAACTATGTTTACATGAGACTTCCTTTTGTCGATGACCAACTATGTCGACAGGTAAACACAGCCATCCGTTCGTCTCATCTAAACCATGTTAGGGTAGCCTGGATTAGCGGACCTACGCTGAAATCTTACCTGGTCCGTTCAGCGCTGGAAATGCCGCCATGCCCTGCTGGTAGGAGACCGTGCCACACCTGTATCAACGGGCTCAAAGGTAGATGCACACGGAAAAGCGTAGTTTACAAAGTAACGTACAATCGTTGTCTTGGAACATTTTATGTCGGTGAAACCAAACGTAGCATCAGGGATAGGTACAATGAGCACCTGGGAGATGCCAGACTTCGGAGAGCATACACACCTTTAGGCGAACACATGATCGACAAACATTCTAACATGGAACACAGCGACACTAACACAAACTTCAAAGTATAAATTCTAGCAACAGCCAGGGACAACGCTGATCTGAAGGTCCTCGAATCTCTACATGTACGTAATCTACGGCCGCAACTAAACACGCAAACGACGTCTTGGTATATCACATACAATTACATAAACATAAATTATATATAGTATGTATTACGCGTTATATTAGATATGTGTCTATATATGTGCGTGAGTGTATGTATCGATAAGTATATGGACCATCGGCTCGGGCTTCCTCAGAGGATTCCTTCTTGACATAGTTTGTTTCTGGTTTGGAGTTTCTGTGAGTGTCTGCACCACTGAAGAGGCTTTTCTGCATTCCACGTGTCTTTTTGCACGTTTTTTCCCGCGTGCCTTTTTCAATTTTTTAAGCTTGAGCTTTTTTCATCACTCCTGAAGATGGCCCCTGGCCGAAACGTTAAGTAATCAAATATAACCTTTATCGTTACTTCTGATATCAACTCAGCACCTCCTGGTATATTGAAGGTCGTATATTTTCTTTACACGCAATGTATAAAACCCAGGAGCATCTAAGAGCCATTCTTCGTTGTATTAAACAATAACATCTTTTTCTTGTTCTCATTCGCAGCACGAAATGGCCTAAGTAGGCCGAAGTGCCTATTTTAACAAAACAATAGTCTCGGGTCATGGGGTGTTCAGCACTATTATTGCACGCATTACCTGTTGCTGGAACTCTCTTAACACTCCACTGTGCCAATTTAGCCTGATTGACTGCTGGTTTCGCTATTTTTTTTTTTTTTCGTGGGGCAATTTGAAAATGACGACACCCGTCGCTCATTTTCTTTCCACACTTCTCATCTTCGTTCTCGTCGTCATACTTATATTCGCTGCGTTTTGGTTTGTTCTTGTAGATGTTGCATGCTTATTTAGATTCCGTTAGGTAAAATGTTTTTTCCCCACGATGAAAGACAGCAAGGACACTGAGCGTTCCAGCGCGTTTTTACGTTCCAAAATGTCTCTTTTTCTGCAGTGGAATTGCCGTAGTTGTATCCAAATGGACAGAACTGAAAGTAGTCTTTGGTTTGCTTACTCCAATTCTCATCCCACTTCAGGAAACCTGGTTCTTATCCACCGATGCATAGCATTTCAATCTTCAATTATTTTTTGTCTCGCTACGACATGGTCCACGGCCCACACATCAGTATCACTACATCACTTCATATCAACAACAACTTTACACACAAACCGTTTACACTCACTTCATCCTTACATGTGGTAGCCTGCACTTTGCGACTCCATGGTAGGAATATGGAGGTATGATCAATCCATTTATTCATCAATTTTCTCTCCGGCCCTGGCCAATAATTTTGAGTGTACCATGGTCACACCTTCATGATGGCGATCATTACCCTATCAAATTAGTACCATCATTTTCAACAGCTGCCGATACGGCACATTTTTTCCCATCTGACCAACATTCCAAGATCACAGCTTCATCCAGAATATGTCAAGCAAAATATCACCAGTTTCGTTTTCGTCATCGCCATGTTTATTTTGTTTTTACCGACGGTTTCAAAGGTGTCAACCTTACAGGAAATGCCATTGTTTCGTGAACACACAGAAAACAACATCGTTTATCAGACGGGACCTCAATTTTCACCGCCGAATTACATGCCACCCCCCCCCCCCACGGTAATGGTTGTACAATTCCCATCGCACTGTCCAGCCTCCTGCAGCCGCCCGACCGACAGCCCGATTTCGTCAGGCCATCGTGTCGTGCCATAGCAACCAATAAATGCTCTTGAGACCTCCGAGCACGTATTGACTCTAATGGTGTGTCTGATGCATCTGAACTGCGAGCGGGAGACCATGAGAGTGAGCAGATCACGTGTTGGTCGCCGGGCTGGCAGTGCGCCCGCCTCCATGCGATGGCCATGAGCGGCGGAAGCAGAGCATCGGAGTAGAGGAAGTAGAGCATAATACGCATGGGCATTTTACTAATCCGGTCCAAGCAGTGTCCGTATGAACCAATCCGATCTGAATTGAAGTGATGGCTGAGATGAGCATTACTGCATGAATGAATTGAAGAATATAACCTGATATATTACCTTTGTTCATCCTTGGAAAGAGCATCGAAACGATTGGTATTATGATATTCCCTCCCAGGGCTTAGAAATTATATCACAAGCACCGACCTTCTTGTTGGAAGACCGACTGCACCCAGGCCCGAAAGTACAATAAGAAAACAAGGCGATTTTAATAATACCTTCTTAGGCAGGATGGTATATTTTTCCCGTTTGTCAGTTAGTTAGTTAGTTATTTTGGTTTTAGGACGCATCGACTACTGAGGTCATTTTGCGCCTATTCCCATTTGTCATCATAGAAGTAATAGCCTACATGCATATTTTAAATGTTGCAGAAAGATCAATTTTTGTCTGGGCCCATTGTTAGATATAGTTAGATAGATTAGATAGATAGATAGATTAGATTGAGTTAATCGGTCAGCAAGCTGCGGAGTTTGTTCAACAAGCAAAGAGTGATGAACCCGCAATAAATGGGAAGTTGTGGCAGAAAAGCTTGAAATCATGTGAAATCACGAATAGAAGAGCACAGTGGACATGATAATCCAAGTAAGATGGGCAGAATGAGTGAAAAGCGACGCCGAAGAAACGTTTTCAGTGCAGTATCACAGGGGTGTCGTATTAGGGTGTGGTATGATGCATTATACCACACTTCTGCCAAATTCCCATTTGCCGCACGGCTCTTGCAAAAGCAATCACGCATACCGACATATGGGAAGCATTGAGGTCGCCCCTTCTTCAGACCAACTTTGAATGACAAGTGGGCAGAGCGATTGGAAAACATATCCGCGCATCACGTGACGAGCAATTCATGCGCGCACAGTTTCTGGCATTAACATCGATCGCCAATACAACAGTCATATAATCGTAAAACAATGGTAGTAGGTACTTGTTTACTACAATGGTGATCAACTTGAATTTCTACCGGTGGTACAGACCCAGCTGAATTATACATTTGCACAGCACATGTTCATCAATGTTATCTACAATATAAACCAGGATAATTACTGTCATCTTTAATATCTATCTGGCTTGGATCGCCCACCCATTCACATGCATACATATGTCTTTGCGCACATTTCAGTGCCGATTAAACATTTTAATGCACCAATAATATTCCATCGCATCAACATCAACGCATTACCCAGTTGGTCAACGAAATGTATAAAAGTATGTACAATTCGAACCGATTCTAACCTACATTTGCCTGGGTAGTTGTCACAGTCCTAGTATGGAACAGAATGAAGCACGTATGCTGGTAACTATTCTCGACAAGTAAGATCGCCATCAGTCAATGTTGCACATGTTGCGTATTGGTGGTGATAGGAGTGGCCTTCATGATATGCTGATGTATCTCGCGCACCGAGGGGGTGGCGGAATAGGAGTGGCCTTCATGATATGCTGATGTATCTCGCGCACCGAGGGGATGGCGGAATCTAAATGGGATGGCGAGGGGGATGGCGGAAACTCCTCCGGTTTTTCGACGATATCTAAAAACGGCAGGTGGTATTGTAGTGCAATTGTGTCACTATTGTGCGAATTGATACCCGAATCCTATGCAAAGCCGATTGTTTAAATCCGTTGGTAAACATAGGCAATGTGAGGGTGCAAAGTCGACCGACTGACCGCCCAGCGTTCAAGGTCACAAGGTTTCTCCGTTGTGACGGCGCGGCGGCGTGGCTTGCGGCCGATCTCGACCTCAATTGACCCCGGAGGCATTGACCTAGAATTATGCAATTTATCCTGCACAGAGCCGTAATCTCCCCTCCAAATTTCGTGCTTCTAGCTTCAGTAGTTTTTGAGATCTTCGATGGGTGAAATAACTCCTCCCCCTTCTCGGTTCTGGCGTTAGGCTGGGTCTGTTGCCTCGAATGTACAGTGATTCACTGACTTAGTTTGGCTGTGTCTTTGCATGCTGAATTATGATATTTAATAATTTGCCGAGATGTTGGCTTGTGGATGATGACAGGCTATGTGTTAACCTAGCGGTGTGTCTCTTTGCTGGCGTTTTGCGTCCCTGAGGTGTTCATTAAATTTCAAGCGCACTGATTGCGATGTGTCTTCTACATATGTCGCCAATTTGTTCTGAGACTGGGATGAAATATCACAGCTAATATTGTATGCTACGTTCGTTGTGCGGCATCGACCTCGTAGGCTAGCATTACAGGCGTTGCATCGTTTGTTGGCAGCGGGACATTTTACAGGTTGCAATTCAGATGACGTCAGGGTGTTTTTGTTGTTGTTGTTGTGTGTGCCCCTCCTTCCACGCTGCTCTGAACTGAAGGCCTGACTGTTTTTCTTGGCCTGGTTGACTTTGTTTTCATGATGCCGTCTATATGAGGCATGGAACCGAGATATAGGTGAATTTCCTCTTGTTTTGTTTTCCTCGTAGTACTGGCGCTGTCTTTCTGTGGGTTGATGAGTCATTCAGCGCAGGTGATGCGTTTTTCTCGGGTAAGCATTTAGGCTGAAAAGTTCTTTAATTTTTTAGAACCCCTTTTTAGTTATGTTGTTTTCTCCTATTGATTTTGTTCTGAGAAGTTCTGACTTTAGGAGAGCCCTTCTGGCCTGCGTTTGTATACGCTGAGTTGAAGGGATGTATGATTGGGGCTGCCATTGGTTTAACTTTTAGCATCCCCTTGTCAGGGCATAGCCTACTAATGTCGTCGGACTCGTAAAACTAAGCCACTTCCCTGCTCAATTTCTGTTCAAGGTCGTGCTTGGCAGCGGCAGCTTCCACCAAAATCTCACAAAAAAACGTAATAGAATGATGCCGACAGAGGCACGAAAACACCGTGGCTCATGCGTCAACAGACCCCACTCACACGAGAAGATCAGACCGTGACCAAATCCTACAAGGCACATCCTACAGTCCTACATCAGTCATACATCAGCTCTACATCAGCCCTACAGTCCTACAGTCCTACAGTCCTACATCCTACATCCTACATCCTAAAATAAGCCATGATTCCGTTAAAACACAACTTATCCAATTTGACGCATGTGACCTTTCGTGACCCATGTGTGGCCCTGTTGTTTCTCCGAACAATGTGCTCCCAAACGCTCCGATATCGAATACCTTCTGTTATGCCCATCATAAGCTTCAATTAAGGTCAGGTCCCTGACTCATATGTGACCACCGTGACCTCTCATGCAAGTAAGCCTGATATAATCGTGATCTATCATCAAATGGCTTTACAATGCGGCCCATATCGGCCACTTCTACAATGCACACGAATCCGCAAAATCGAGGTCAGGTTACTCACCCACATGTCACCTTTTTAATCTCTGATGCACTTGACAATAGCACCATCGCTATATGACGATAGTTTTCATCCCTATATGTTATATGGCCGAGTAGCTTCTAAATGGCATCAATATCGCCTATGCACCTTGTCACGTCAGATACTTTAGAGGTCATGTCTGGCCCTGATATTCGCGATCCATATGAACCATTACAGATTCGGCTTGACAATACAAACAATACTCAGCTAGATAATGCATTGGGCACCCATCAGCTAAAAAAATACCCTATTAAAATAGGACCTTTTCAAAAGTTCCCGAAGTCAATGAAACGTCACTAGGTCACGAGGTAGACTGATGTGTATGTTAGCTTCACAAGACCACTCTTATTTTTATTGCATTGGGCAGCTAGTCCGCTTTCAAATCATATATAGGTGTGTTGAACTAATTATTACCCCTAAGAAGATGAAAATGATTTTCTATATGAACTTTCCCTCGTGACTTCAAAACCTTCCTAACCTGTAACCTGTACCTATACCCTTTGACCTAGAAAAAAAAAAAAACAGAATTGTAATCTGGGCCGCAGATAACCAAATGCACCTACTTTTATTAAAATCAGACAGGGTGTGGTGAACAATTTGGGATGATTTGTCCCGGAATCACCCATTTGTATTATGTTTGTCTTGCAAGGGCATATTTTAACATTTGTAATAGGCAATGCATTTGCACTCAAAGCTGGGCGCAATAAGGCACCAGCAGGCGCTGCGCCCGGATATGCCAATACCTAGCGAGCTCAACTTCACAATTGAAGACATGTCGGATTCACGCTCATCTTAGTGGTCTTTATGGCGGCCCATCGGCGAATGCGTCCGTGCTGTGTGATAATGTCAGACGTCCTAGCTTTGCAGAACACCCGCGGTTGTGTGCTGTAGACAACGCTGTGCACTGAAGGCACACTGTGTACATGCCATGGACTCGCAGTCGTGCTGTGGGCTGGGAGCTGTGCCGAGCTCGTGCTGCAAGCTCTGGACTCGCAACAGTTTGGGTTGGGTTCGTAGCTGTGTACTGTGGGCTGGGTGCTGTGCCGAGCTCGTGCAAGCTCTGAGCTCGCAACAGTTTGGGTTGGGTGCATAGCTGTGTAGTTTGGGCTGGGAGCTGTGTGGCGTGGGCGTTCGCTGTGTGCCGTGGGTTCGCACGATGCGTGTTCGGCTCTCAGCTGTGCTGTGACTAACGACTGCAGACTCTACGAGTTCTCAGCCGCGTGGCATGGGATCGCGGCTGTGTGGTCTTTGCTTGCCGGTGTACCGCGTGCTCGCAGTTGTGCGCCGTTGACTCGCAGTTGTGCCCGCCGCTCCTATTCACCGGACGTCGCCAGCCGCGAAATGGGCTGGAAGTGCGAAGCCGAGTCGAGCGGCCGCCCGCCGCTCGCCGGCGGAACCCAGCCGGGCGGCCAATGGACCGCCAATGGAACGCCAATGGACCGACAATGGACCGACACGTCCACGGACGGCTGGCGGTGGCAGCGTCCGTCAGCCGTCAGCCGCCGTCAACCGTCAGCCGCAGAATGACAGCGGCTGGCGGTGGCAGCGGCCACCAGCCGTCAGCCGTCAGCCGCCGTCAGCCGTCAGCCACAGAATGGCAGCGGCTGGCTATATCAGGCTCATAGATGTCTGTGCTCTTTTACGAAAACTAAGCTCCGACCTGGTCATCGGGCTTAACCGGTGCTGGTCGTTAAGTGTCGGCAAGATAAATATTGTTTATCGATGCGTGCAACCAGTGTCGCGTTTAACAAACGTTTTGGCAGTGAAAATCAGCTCAAATATGTATACCGAGAAACACTTGTCTTACCAATCAGCATCCAGTCGCTCCTGCCTAAGTTTCTACCACCACGGTACGCAATGTCCACTTCCGGAGCCGATAGTCATGCTCTCTGAGACCTCACGTAAGCCGCGCCTGTCCAGCCGAAAATGTGCTTCCCTGTCTATCAGCTGATTAGGACTGACCGACCGGGCGGCCGAGGATACGGGCGGCCTTGGGCTGCTGCTTCTCGGGGGATCCGAGGTAATCATTTTTCGCAAGATTGCACCTCCCAACATAACAACCAAATTAGAATCGCTCTGGGCGCGTATTAAAATCTGCCGCAATAGGGGTATTGTGCTATTCTCTGTTTATCGACCACCCCCTGCTCCCGGTCTCCAGTTGACGGCTGAGTTAAACCAGCTAGGACACGAGCTGCTGCAGCACGTCCTTACCAAGCATCGTGTTCTTATGATTGTAGCTGTAGATTTGAACTGTGATTTGCGAGCTGCCATCCGTAATGGTGCAGGATCACATCTTGTGGTCTTATTGCATGTATAAATATACATATATATATATATATATATATATATATATATATATATATATATATATATATATATATATATATATATATATATATATACATTGTCTCTACATATCTCTCGATACAACCGTTGATGATCCGCGCCCCACTAATCCTTTGGATAACGCTATGGACGGTCTATGTGCTTCGTCGACCCTTGCTTGTCCCAGGACCACGACCACGTCTCACGATCCGGACCAGACCATCACTCTCCATGCCGCTGACCCACGCTCGGACCAGACCACGCCCTCCCCACCTGAACCAATCCAACCCATCGAATCTTACTTCGACAGTGCTGGCTCTTACGTAGTCGTCAAGCCTGTCGAGGAAACCGTTTCCTTCCGTCGTGTCAACGTTTTCCAGCCAACCAAACAACTCCTCGCCATCTGCTCCTTAGACAATCCTGACATTGAAGCGCCTGCCAACGGAACCATCGGCATCAAAACTCAAACACGAGCCCAGACCAGAGCCTTCTCCGCACCACCACATTTTGCGGTAAATCCTTCACCATTACACCCCACTCGAACCGCAACACCACCAAGGGCACCATCTTCGCGCCGGAGCTCCGCTTCATGTCTGAGGCAGATATCCAAGTTGAGCTCGGGCCGGAGGTGGTAACCCACGTCCACCACAGCACCTATCACCTTCTTTAAAGGCGGCCAGAAACGTGACACGAGTATCCTAGTCCTTACCTTCAGCTCTACCACTCTTCCCAAGACCCTCCTCGCCAGATACCTACGCTACCAAGTCCGTGTCTTTGTTCCCAATCCTCCCCGTTGTTTTCATTGCCAGCGCTTCGGCCGTAGCAGTAAGACATGCTGTCAACCAGCCCGATGCCCCAAGTGCGGCGAGCCACCCAATCCTGACACCACCTGCACCAAACCAGCCAAATGTCTGAGCTGCCACACCTCTGACCACCTCACCACATCTAATCAGTGTCCGGTCTGGAGACGGAAAAAGGAAGTATGTGCCGTCAAGGCTACCACAGGCGTATCGCACCCCCGGGCTCGGCGGCTAGCTTTGCTCCAAGAAACTCACTTTCGAGACTCAGACTCAATTTGGAACAAAATTCCAGGTTACACTTGGCATGTCGATAACGTAAACAGTCCACATCGGAAATGAGGCGCAGTCATACTCGTCGCTAACAGCATACCTCATCGTCGAGTAACATTAAATTATCCCTGGCCTACGTAGCCAGTCAGCCTCAAAATTTCCCCTTGCCAAACCACAGTCATCTAACTATATTCACCGTCAGCCGCAACCCCCACACCACAGGAGCTGAGGGGCTTGCTGCTTCAGGCTCTCCCACCAGTTCTAATTATGGGAGATTGTAATGCTAAACACCACTTCCAGGGAAACAATGGGACTGACACAAGAGGACGCGAAATTCACCAGTTTATTTCGAATCACAACTTAATACTTCTAAACACCAGGGCAGCCACCCACCACAACCCGACCTTGGGAAGATCGGACAGTTGCATTGACTTAGCGTGCTGCTCCCAACGATTATGCTCACTATTTGACTGGTCAGTTGCAGGCGTTCCCGGGCTGAGCAACCACTACCCAAATAAAATTAGGCTCACCACGGACGCGATCCACCACACAAAGCTATTCAGACCATCTCGGAACTTGAAAAGAGCGGACTGGGCAAAATTCGAGGACCAGGTGAACCTCAACCTTGCAACTTCATAGACCAGCAAAATCAAGGCAATACTCAGGGCCATCAGCTCAGCAGCACGTGACTCAGTCCCAAAAAAGTAATCAACCCAGGGGAAAAAAAAACATCTACGCTTTGGTGGACCCCGGACTGTGAAAGGGAAATCGCCGCATGGCGCCGTGCCCACAAACAATACAAAAGATGCGTGTACGAAGCGCACCTGTCAGCATACAGACAGTCTCAAAAGCACTGGCGGAACACAATTCGAACAGCAAGCAAAAACCGTTGGCGGTCTTTTGCGTCTCGATTCAATATATAGGTTCACCCGTACCGCAGAATCTGGGACCTGATTGAGCGTTTCAACCTGAAACGCTTATCGCCAGACCCCTTTCTCCAAATGACGATGAAAGAACAACACTTTACTGGCCCACAACAAGTCCTAGATCACTTTAAACTACACCAGGCCAGTTCCTCTGGCAACAACACCTACAACACCACTATAGTAAGCGCTCAAGACGCCCTTGCAGCCAAGGCAAATATTAACTCTAGCAACGCAGAAGTATACAACCAATAATTTACTACGCACGAATTACACCTTGCCCTCATCAAGTGTGGAAACACGTCGGCTGGGCCGGACGACGTCCATTACGAGTTTTTGAAACATCGTTGCGAAAATTATCTAACAGTCCAGCTTTTACCAAAATATGCCGAACAAAAATTCCACCAATTTCGGTCTCGATAGCGTCATGTTCCTGTTGTTTTTTACGGACCGATCTAAGACTGCCAACATCACAGGAAACGCCATTGTTTCGAGGACATACAAAAAGCAACATCGTTTACCAGACGCAAGCTCAATTTTCATCGCCGAATTACATGCCATCCGTATTGCCCTCCGTCATATATGTAATCGTTTCCTCTGTCACCCCATGCGCAGCGTCATCGTTTGTTCCGACTCCAGATCTGTTCTTCAATCACTTTCTTCACTCTCTTTTTCGCACCATTGCCACATTTACATTTTTGACACACTCGAAACACTTTATCTGATGGACATGCAGGTCTGTTTCCTGTGGGTTCTCAGTCACTGCGGTATCCCAGAAAACGAAGGAGCCGACAAATTAGCAAAAGCATCATTCTAGCTCCAAAATATCATATAAATCTAACCACATGTTGAAGGCATTAAATCAGCAATACCACAGAGCATTCGACATTTTTGGAACCAAAATTGAACACAAAATACGAACAATACCCAATTACTACTTATCAATCCTATTGTCGAACCATGGACAACATACCGACATGAAGTAAAGGTCCTCTCGCGGTTGCGTATCGGCCATACTTTTCACCCCTCTATTTATTTACACTGCTTCACCTCGGCTGTCATGCCCATCATGCAACACTCATATTCTTACAGCTACACATATTCTCCTTAATTGTCAGAATGTCCCGCGAAAAACACTGATTGATTTTTGTCATACACACACATTCCTTTTTCTCTGCCCACACTATCATCATCATCATCCATTTATCATGAAACTACTTTTCAGTTTCTTTCGCAATGCAAGCCTGTTTCAAGATTCATCAACTGAATCATGCAGCATAGCACTCTATTCTTTTTCTTATTCATCTCAAAAGGCCTGAGGAGGCCAAAGTGCATTACTCAACAACAAACAAACAAAGGTGTCAAGACAGCGACGGCCGTGGCAGCGGCTGTGGCGGCGGCTGTGGCGGCGGCCGTGGCGGCGGCCGCTTCCGAATTGTCACCCCGACTGCTACGGTAGGTACCGGCCGGTTGTCACCCCGGCTGCTACGGTAGGTACCGGCCGGTTGTCACCCCGGCTGCTGCGGTAGGTACCGGCCGATTGTCACCCCGGCTGCTGCGGTAGGTACCGGCCGGTTGTCACCCCGGCTGCTGCGGTAGGTACCGGCCGGTTGTCACCCCGGCTGCTGCGGTAAGTACCGGCCGGTTGTCACCCCGGCTGCTGCGGTAGGTACCGGCCGGTTGTCACCCCGGCTGCTGCGGTAGGTACCGGCCGGTTTACCGTTCGGCCGGTGAGCCCAGCGGAGCTTCACCACACGGTGGCCAGTATAAACAGTAGCGGTGCGTGTGGTTCAAACGGCCTGCCGGTGCGTTCTTCCTTCAAAACTTGATTTCAGTCTATTTGACACGTGATGCTGTGCATTGTCAATAAACGCCTGGTAACCGGTGTCGTGCGTAGCTCATACAAATTAGCAATACGTAGCTCATTGTCGCTCATTGTCGCTCATTGTCGTACGTAGCTCATTGTCAATACACGCCTGGTAACCGGTGTCGTGCGTAGCTCATACAAATTAGCAATAGTTCAACCCATCTACAAATCGTCAGGCTCTGTCAGCAGCCCATCGAACTTCAGATCGATCTCACTTCGGCCAACATTGTTGAGCCAAAATAACTGAACGAATCATCCATAAACAGCTTGATGCTTACCTCCATAGCACTTGTTTTCCAACACACCACACGGTGTGATGCGCTTCCCCGCAATGTTTGAGGCTGTATCAACAAGGTGAAGTTTTGTGATATCCGTGTAATCGCTTAGGCAATTAGCATAGCAGCAGGGTCGCGTGAGGTGGTTGCGCATGCCCACGAGGTAGTGACATGTCATGGAAGACCTCCGCGGGCAGCGGCGCAGCCCCGGCGACGGGGGTTACTGGGATTAGCTTAGCAGTTAAGGCGTTTGATCCTAGCTTATGGCGTTCAGAATACGGGTCTGGGCAGCTCAATCGGTAGGGTGTTTGACGACAACGGATGGGGGGGGTTCGATACCCGACAGGGCCCCGTTGCTTGGGTCAGTAGCGAATGTGATGATGCGTCACGTCATAGCTGTAATTTCATTGGCGGATAGGTTCCACCCGAGGTCATGTCGGCCGTGCGTATTGGCAAGCGGTTAATTGTGCCCCGACGCTTCGCCCGGGCAGGGGAGTTCTCTCGGACGGTTCCCGTTCACAGCGTATCGGCGAGGTCGTACGCTGTGGGGTGGATCTGTCCGAGAGAACTCGCCTGGCCGGGAGAAGCATCGGGGCACGAATTACCGCTTGCCACTACGCGCCGCCGGCATGACCTCGGGTGGCGGCTGCCCACCAATGAAATCACAGCAATGCCGTGACGCATCAGCACGCTCGCTTTTTACCCAAGAAAGGGAGCCCCCGTCGGGTATCGAACCCACCCCACCTGTTCTCGTCAAGCACCCAAAATATTCAGCCGTCCATACCCGAATCCTGAATGCCATAAGCTAGGATCAAACGCCTTAACCGCTAAGCTAATTACCTAAGTGATTACACAGATGGCACGAAACTTTGACTTGATGATACAGCTTCAAACACTGCGGGGAAGTGCATCACACTGCCCCCTCACAAATAATTTGTTCGCCGGTCCATTGGAACCGCCCTCTTATCTGTGAATGAAGAAGTTACTTACCGTAATGGACCGTGGAAAAGTTGCACTTAAGTTTTATTGAACTCGGGCCTCTGGCCACTTTCAACAAATTTGTCAAAACTCAGGACTCTGGGCTTGATAGTTATAGGCGGGGAGTACCGCAAACCCCTGAGCTGCTTAACGAAAAGATTGAAAATCCCATCGACACGTATCAAGAAACGTCACTTGGACCTCTTTTGTTTGACATATTTACAAATGCCTTCAGCTTATATATGAGGACGGCACTCATGTCCTCAAATGCTTCTCATGTATGTGTACGTGTGGTGGGAGCTGTTGCGTGTTGAAAGTCAGTACCATGTTGTTGTGTGTGGGTCTTACCTCCCGTCTGATATGGTCTACTCTTGCTGTGGCGTAGAGAAGGGCTGTGGCATCGATCGAGCAGTGCTGCTATGTTGGCGAACGGAATCTTATCCAGCTCCGGGGCGAAGTGTAGCCCCGGCTGGTGTTGAGTGTGCGGTGCAGTGTCAACAAACAGCATTGATTGTTGAATGTGCTTGTGGCGAGTAGCGTTCGTGTATGGACGCTGTTCTGTGTGCGTACGATAGTGGGAGCGGCGGGCCGAATGGTGGTGAAGTGTAGTGTGTTCAGGACGTGGCGTAGTGCTTGTGCGAGAGTGAAGGAGGACTGTGCGACGATGTGCTGCGGTTCGGCACAGGTGCCTACTAGGTAGGCGCCGTGTGCCGAGTGGGTGTCACATGCCGTCGTGGCCGTCATAGTGTTGGAATCTGGTCCGGCCCGCCTGCAAGGCTGGTGCAAACTTCCTTACTGAAAGTTATCCGAATTCGTTGGGCCCTGGACCGAGCTTTCGCCCTGCTTCGTGGTACCTTCTTCGGCCGCAATGGCCTGGAACAGTGGGCTCGTCACCGTTATGTTTCCTCCGAGCGTAAAGTTTAGCTGAGAGAAGTTGGGAATTTGGTGTGGTGGATTTCCTTCTGGCGTCGCAGCTGTGCTCGTCGAGGTTGCCTGGAGCTCTCGTTGCTTGCTGTCAGTTGTGGGCTAGTCGGACCATGCTTTCATGCAGGGTTGTCATTGCCAAACACCGTACGGTGTTTGGCAATTCGGCTCATCTACGTCCGCTGTACCTTTGGGTAGCCGTTTTGCATTATGTATTGCAAGGCAAATCGGCTCATGTACGTCAGATGGCTCCTTTGGGCGGCCGTTTTGCATTATGTATTGCGATGCAAATCGGCTCATCTACGTCCTATGGCTCCTTTGGGTAGTTGTTTTACGCTATGTTAAGTTCTAAGAGCAAGTCGGCTCATCTACGTCCGACGGCACTGCTAAGTAACCATTTATTTCGAATGAGAAAGCGAATTGGCTCATACATGTCCGCTACCATTCGGAAATGGCTTACGTTACGTTTACGTTATTCATTATTTACGTTAGTCCTACGAGTGCATCGCGGGCATGCATTGCGTGTTGCAGTGAATGTTGGTGATGTGGTGCCTACAATGTTACTGCTAGTTTTGTGGCGCACAGATATTCAAACAGCAATTGAAGGAGTTCCGGGTGCTTGTCACCCAGAAACGATGGAAGCGACAGGGTAATGCCCTCTTTTTGGCAGAAGACCCTAAGTGGCTTTTTAACTTTTTAACCTTTTTAAGCTTTTTAAATCAGGAGCTAGACAAATGTCAGCATATTCTAAGTATCCAAGTGTCGTCTCTTTATACGTGTGCGTTGTACGACTTACGGTAGTTACGCTATACGCTTGGACATAGATCCCTGCACGAGGTAGTGACTAGGAGCACTGCGCATAACGAAACGTGTGCATGACTGTCAAAAAGAGCGTCGCACAGCATTTCCCATGACATGCTTCTTGTTGTGCACAGGGGATATGTGCAGTCGATTTAGCCTTAATTGGTCTCAATCTTCATGTGCTCATTCTGGACGTGGTTTGTTAGTGTTCACGACATTGTGCAGGGGTGTAAGTCCAAGTGGATAACTTAACCGTAAGGTGTATAACATTTATACCTATACCAAAAAGGATTGAAACTTGGATGTATACAATGTGTCGTAAGTCTTTCGTTGATTTGCCCGACTCTCTTATTTAGAAAGCTTCGGGGGACCACAGCCTTTCTATTTAAGTTAGGGTGACAAAAAGTTGACGTTTGTTGCGGCCTCTATGTTTCGTCTGATCAACCTGTAATTTTGCACTCGAACTAACGTCACCAATGATAACCGAAGCGAGATGCATACCTAACGATTTTTTTATGACGAGGGTGTTGGGACAACCTATAGGTGCTTATTGTGCACGTACCTGCTGGGATTCCCTGTGGACATACCATTCTCGGTGCATTTCACGCGAGTTCCCCTTGGAATTTCCCATGTATTTCGAAGAATCTCTGACAGTTTTCTTTCGGACGGTTTCTAGCAGGTTTACCCTTGCCGCGAGAAATATTTGAAAGAGCGCAGCACCTGACTGTCCTCAGGAATTATACGTGGAATGTGCGCACAGAGAACTTGTCTTCTACTTCTGTCACCTTGCAGTAACAAAAACAGTAGATATTTCCCAGCCAGTGAAGGTGCCCGGCCTGATATCTGGAGCGCCGGTACATGACACACAGGAGCTGACATCGGGAGCGCCGGTACACGACACACAGGAGCTGACATCGGGAGCGCCGGTACATGACACACAGGAGCTGACATCGGGAGCGCCGGTACATGACACACAGGAGCTGACATCGGGAGCGCCGGTACATGACACACAGGAACTGACATCGGGAGCGCCGGTACATGACACACATGAGCTGACATCGGGAGCGCCGGTACATGACACACAGGAGCTGACATCGGGAGCGCCGGTACATGACACACAGGAGCTGACATCGGGAGCGCCGGTATATGACACACATGAACTGACATCGGGAGCGCCGGTACATGACACACAGGAGCTGACATCGGGAGCGCCGGTACATGACACACAGGAGCTGACATCGGGAGCGCCGGTACATGACACACAGGAGCTGACATCGGGAGCGCCGGTACATGACACACAGGAGCTGATATCGGGAGCGCCGGTACATGACACACATGAACTGATATCGGGAGTGCCGGTACATGACACACAGGAGCTGACATCGGGAGCGCCGGTACATGACACACAGGAGCTGATATCGGGAGCGCCGGTACATGACACACAGGAGCTGACATCGGGAGCGCCGGTACATGACACACAGGAGCTGATATCGGGAGCGCCGGTACATGACACACATGAACTGATATCGGGAGCGCCGGTACATGACACACAGGAGCTGATATCGGGAGCGCCGGTACATGACACACAGGAGCTGACATCGGGAGCGCCGGTACATGACACACAGGAGCTGATATCGGGAGCGCCGGTACATGACACACATGAACTGATATCGGGAGCGCCGGTACATGACACACAGGAGCTGACATCGGGAGCGCCGGTACATGGCACACAGGAGCTGACATCGGGAGCGCCAGTACATGACACACATGAGCTGACATCGGAGTGCCGGTACATGACACACATGAACTGATATCGGGAGCGCCGGTACATGACACACAGGAGCTGACATCGGGAGCGCCGGTACACGACACACAGGAGCTGACATCGGGAGCGCCGGTACATGACACACAGGAGCTGACATCGGGAGCGCCGGTACATGACACACAGGAGCTGACATCGGGAGCGCCGGTACATGACACACAGGAGCTGACATCGGGAGCGCCGGTACATGACACACAGGAGCTGACATCGGGAGCGCCGGTATATGACACACAGAAGCTGACATCGGGAGCGCCGGTACATGACACACAGGAGCTGACATCGGGAGCGCCGGTATATGACACACAGAAGCTGACATCGGGAGCGCTGGTGCAGGGTATGGAGGAGCTGACGTTCGGAGCGTCGATGCAGGACATGCAGAAGGTGATGTCAACAACAACGGTGCACGGCATGTGGGACCTGAAAATCCAGTGGCCGGCACATAGGGGTCGAGGTCGACAGCACCGGTGCAGGACACGCAAAAGCTGACATCGGGAGCGCCGGTGAAGGGTATGGAGGAGCTGAAGTCGGGAGCGCCAGTACAGGACATGCAGAAGCTGATGCTGACAGCACCGGTGCACAGTGCATGCATGTAGAAGGTGACGGCAAAGCTCATGAACGGTACACAGGGGTTCAGGCCTACAGCACCGATGCAGGCGTACTGGAACTGACGTTAGAGGCACCGGCACAGGCCGTGCAGTGTCGCTCCTAGAGGGGTTCCGGGACTCAGAGTTGGACGATGAGGTACATCAGTAGGGAAAAAGTATCAAGAAAGGCAATAATGCAAATTATTGAAATGCAAGCAAACCAGTATGCAGCAAGCAATTAAGAAAACCGGCCCCATAAACTGGAAGGGACGTTCATAAACATAAGTATCCCTGTGCAATGTGGTCCTACGAGCTGCTATGGTTACTATGGCTCATGTCGAGTTTCCATAATTTGTATTTTATCATAGTGAAGCATTGGTGACAGAGTTTGCAAATGTGTTCAACCAGTTAGTATCAACTAATCATGACATGGTCTAACCCTATTTCTATGCGGAGCGAAGGGGGAGATTCGCCTTTTCCCCGGCCTCCGGTCGATTTTTGTGCGCAAAACGTAACCCGTTTAGTGCGCCGACAGTTTAGAGCGTTGCCTGAAGTTCCAGCCTACATCTTCTAACAAACTTTCAATCTTCTGCGTTGCCCAGGTGCATGCCCAAAGCTGGATTCTTGAAAGACACATCAGACCAGATTTCGAAGAATGGGGACAGAAACCTACCATTAAACTCCTGCAAAAGTATTCATCGTCAGTAAACAGAACTGTTCAACAACATACTAAACAAGCTATTCAGTTCCTTGGACAATTTTTGTGCCAAGAGCAAATACAGAACGCTACTAAGTATGGGTACTTCTCTTGCCCACATTTTCGCATTATGGCATGCTTGCTTGAGGTCTAATGTGAAAAGTTGGTTTGACAATACGGAGCAATTCGAGCCAAATTGACTCCGACCTAAAGGGGAAGCCAAATACTTCAAGTATAATTCACGACAAAGAAATAGCGTTAAAGCAATTTCAGAAAGAATGCTTCATCACTTTGTAGAAAATTGGCTCATGCTGGCCTTCAGGTTCAAGCACCAAACTTTCAGCACCTGTTCACACATCAATTCTACAGCTTGTGGCAAAAACAAATGAAAGTATAGCTCAATATGGGTCGGGATTTAGTGACGTCATGGTGATGTCACCTGCCGTGACCTTTGAACGACATCGTGCAGGGGTGTAAGTCCGAGCGGACAACTTAAAAGTAAGTTGTACAACATTTATAGGGATGCCAAAGAGTCCAAACCTGGGTGTATACAACGTGCCATAAGTCTTCGGGTCATCTGTCTAGCTCTCCTATTTAAATAGCTACCAGAGGGCCACACACTTTTTATGTAAGTTAGAAGATTCGACTTTTGATCGAAATAAAGGGCTTACGGAAAAAACGTTAACAATCGAGGCACACAGACATAAATAATGGGTTTCCAACAATTCACCGCAAATTTAGTGGGCAATAATGTTGCCATCTCAGAATTATGTTGTGTCGTGCAACGTGGTTGTCGAAATTTGCAAAAGGAAAAATGCATTTTCCCAATTATTATCTCTGGAAAGTTTTCGCCTTGTCCCAAAAACCAGAAAACCTGTGAATGAGACTAAGAATGTGATTATTCATTGCAAATTTGAAGTCAATAACTTAAAATGACTGAGACAAAGTATGGCATTCGAAATGTCCAGTGATTGTCTCAGAATTGTACGCAATTTCATAGGAAAAGCTTCTGGCTGGAAAGCCCGTTGAGCACTCGAGAGTGGGGTGCGCTCGAGCCTCCCCACAGCCTGGTCTTTTTCCGCCTAGAGCGGCGCCACCTTTCCACGGGGGTAGGGCCGTGACACATCTCCCCGGTGTGCCCCTGGTAGGCTTTACTTGTTCCCACAAGTAAAGCTCGCAGTCGCATTGCAGAACACAACACGTGACAGTTTACAGTAATGCCGTCGAAGCAGAGGTGGAGTTCCCTATATCTTTGGCAGGGGTGGGCACCGAAGTTGCTGAGTTTCACATTGGGCCGGTGGGCGTTGAATGGAAAGAATGGAAAGCAAACTCATTTGAGACCGTTCTTCCCCTCAGTGGGGGCGAAGGGGCTGCGATCTTGCAGTGAGCGGCAACAGTGCCAGTGTCACACACGCCAGCCAGAGGGACACCGGGGACATGTGCCACGGCCCCATCTCCATGGAGAGGTGGCGCCGCTCCAAACTGATAAATCCAACAACCCTACGGGGAAGCTGGAGAGCACCTCATCCTCGGGTGCTCAACGGGTTTTTCATCCGGAGGCTTTTATCTTTGCCAGAAGCTTCAGGGACATTCGCAGTGGCGTCTCTCCGATGAAATGGAGCCCCTTTAGACAAGTGCCGTCCATGAAATCTCCTGGATCCGCCCCCAACATCAGCTAACCGTACATTACCTTACCTGACATCACCCACCTGAAAACAAAGTTGTCTTCTTCTCACAGTCACTGTTGACCCGATAGGTAAAATCGGAGTCAGGGACGTTGACTGAAAATGAATGATAACAGAACACCTTTAAAGCCTCTCCCCCCCCACCCACTCAATGTGGGAGAAACTACACTAATGCAGATAGTGGCAACAATGCCAGCCCCACAAACTCCAGCCTTGGGTAGGGACACCGAGAACATGTGCCTTGCCCTCTGACCGGAGAAAGACGTGCCTACGGCGAGGGGGCAGGGCACCCCATCCCTCTGTTTAACAGGTTGTTCAGCCAAAGGCGCTCCTCCAGGGACTTTCGCGGTGGAGTCTCTCCGAGGAGATGACGCCTCTCCAGATGGGTGCTCCCTCCCATAAAAACTCCTGGATCCGCCCGACACCACATAACTGTACCTTGCCGAACCTCACATAACCCATCTGAAAATCATTTGTTCTTCCTCTCACCATCATTTTTCACTAAGTAGGTGAGATCGGCTAGCTGATTTTAACCGGTAAGTAACCAGACAACTTAATCAATCTAGAATCATGGGAATGATAAAGTGTAATGTTTTGCATTGAGCGAACATTAACAGCTTGCATGTCAATCAGACTAAAATGACTTACCTAAACATTTGGTATGTGGGCACATGCATCTAATACCAGGGTTAGCAAGCTTCTTTCAGTAGCTTGTTTCACCGATTTTAACCATGGCTAAAACAGGCAGGACAAAACTATGCATGTCCTTTGTTGCGAAAGTGAATACAAGTTAATTTCAACTAACATGCAATGATTGTAAGTCGAAGAAACATGTCATTCACAATTCAACTTGTCATCGCCATATTTATTACATCATCTGTTCTGCTCCGCTCTTCTCTTTACTGCTCTGCGTGCATAGACGTACCTAAAACAAAACAGTCGTAGCTAATGCACTATCTGTCAAGTACGACCAATGTGATACAAAATAACGGGAGAAATGAGAGGAGCGAACCAATTTTGAGGTGGAAGATCTCTAAGAGTCCTAGACTAGAAGCGCTAGGAATCATTGAAATCAAGAAAATTTGACACACAATTCTCAATTCATAGGGGAGAAAAAAAACAATGCACAATATATAATCGCTACACACCATTGAAGAGCAACTGGGGAGAATTCGAATCTGATGCCGTATTAATTATAGGTTGGCTATTCTACCGGTCAGGGAACATCCTTTGAAACTGAGCTCTCCCACCATGTGATTTAGAGGCCTATCTATAAGTCAGGGGCGGGTTTAAAGCAGGGGGT
Source organism: Ashinkailepas kermadecensis (assembly GCA_034440615.1). NCBI lineage: Eukaryota > Metazoa > Arthropoda > Thecostraca > Neolepadidae > Ashinkailepas > Ashinkailepas kermadecensis. The sequence continues at coordinate 89,259 of JAOTOM010003252.1, forward strand.
AATGTGCCCCCCCCCCCCCTCCATGGAGATGCGGCGTCCATGACAACCAAAAGGCTTTCCTCCAAGATGTTCAAGTGCACTTCAGTCCCAATCCTGTTGAAGTTGTCAACCAAAGGCATCCCTCTGAATGATACAGGCACCCCTCCGGAGAAACACCTGAGTGTGCCCTCTTTAGTATTTACTTTCAACAAGTGGCAGCTTTGCAGATGATTTCCGCCCAATATAAATGCATACATCCGCACCTACTCTTAATTGCTTAATATGTGGCTGGAAAGAGAGCGGAAAGGATTAACGTCTTTAGCTCGTTGACATCAACAAGGAATATAATAGCCTGAGCATAGCTACTTCAGAATAAGATAACAATGAGCTTGTGCTTCGTCGAATGAAACTCTCTTTCTGCATATTATCACTGCAGCTTCTGTACCTGCATTTAAGAGGTTGCTGGATGAGAACGGATATGATATCTAGCTGGATAGTTATGAGTCCAGGGTGAAAGGACGAGGTAATTAACTAATATAAGATTAGAAGATGGAGCAATGGAAGCACAACCACATCATGGTATGGTAGCGTCGGATAGATATGTATTGAATACAGAAGCCGAAATATCCGATGTTTGGGCATGTAATATTCCTGTGACTAGCATGCAAAGTATTCGCAAGGTATTGACTCTGTGTAGAAAACATAAAACTAAGAATTCCATCATTCCAGTTTTCGGGTAGCAAGGAAAGGTAAGAAAACCCAGAAAGATAGTTCAATTTTAACATGGCCCAGAGTCATAGTCGAACCTATTTTGGACTAGATCCTATTTTGGACTATCGGACTACCTCTGTCCCGTTTTCATGGCAATAGGCAAGACAAAACATCGATGCCTCTGCTCTCTTCCCTCTGCTCTGCCTCTGCTCTCCCTCTGTCGAGACTCTGCTCTCTTCACCTGCCAGTTAATTAGCAACTGAGAGGCGCAGACAGAGGCGATCCAGAATAGGTGGAGAGCTTTCCCTGCCTGATCTAACAAAGTGAGGCGACTGACGATATCTAGATGATGTGTGGATATGTAGACGAAAACGTAGACTACTCATTCCATGCTGCGTATCTACTTTGCACATATCAGGCGCCGCCCAGTGCATGACACAGCGTCCTATGCCTGCGCGGTTCAGCCATTGTTCATCCTGTCCTTTTTTACTTGGGTGATTCATGACGAATTTTGTACGGTTCAGCCATTATTCATCCTGTCCTTTTTTACTTCGGTGATTCATGACGAACTTTATGTTCACGGCTAGTGGCGCCGCACACACAGTTTCACGTGTGGGCCGTGGGATTGGGAAATGTCCGAGTGGTGCGAGCGTTGAACCCGGGACCTTAGTATCCAGAGCCCTACACCTTAGCCACTCGGCCATCCCCGCCCCTCAGCCTGTCTGATGGGTATGTCTGTTGACGCTCTCATCGTGGAATGAGTCACGCTATTGACATATGGGCAGTTCACGTGTCTTGGGTATCTACCGATAGCCTTTTTTTCTTCTTCTTTTTTTTTTTTTTTATTCCCCTACCTATTAATAGGTAGGCAGGAGTGCCCTTCCATACCCGTGCGACCTAATTACGTTAAATTCCAGGGATGAGAAGTAGGTCATGGTAAGCAAGTCAAGTTAGGTCACACCACTCCCCGCTCCTGTTTCTTGCTGGACAGATCCTGCCACCAGATATTAGTAAAGATGTTCCTGAAGCCCTCTCAGACAATTAGCAATGCTAGTAACGTCTTCGAGGGCTCCAGAAAAAAACTGCTATCGGTGTTAATGGGGAAATAATATAAAATCCCTAATCTTGCACGTACATCTCCTAAACTATTACTACACTAAGGAGAAAGGAGAAAGGACAAACGAAGTATGAAGAAAGAAGAAAGAAAGAAAACATGATACTTAACGAAAATATCCGAATAAGACAACAAGATCACCATGCATAGCACAACCTTATCGCCGACATTCATTGGACAAATTCATATTTTCTAGTAATGTATTGCCTGATGTGTTTTTTCAAAATGATTTTACTTCTAGGTACATCTTCAATCCTATGGAAGTGAGAGCAGATTATTTTATTCCAGGCTTTTGGTGCAATAAAGGGTAATGAAAACATCCTGTAATTGATATCAGAAAAGGGTATTTGAAAGTGTTGTCTAACTCTGAGGCCACCTTCTTGATGAAGTTGAAACATATCAGAAAGAGGTGCTGGTAATGAGTGATTTAGAAAACCTAGCATGATGTAAATGCATTGTTCATCAATTATGTCCAGAAACTTAAGAACTCTATGCTTGATAAACAATTCATTTGTATGGTATAAGTAAGGTTTCTTGTCAACAATCCTAATAACACGCTTCTGCAACTTAATAATCTTGTCAAGCTTAGAGTGGTAAGTACTTCCCCAGACAACAGCACAGTAATTTAGATATGGCAGTATTAGAGAATTATACAGAAGAAGCAATTCACAAGTTGATAGAAAGTACCTAGATTTGCCTATAATACCAATATTTCTGCTAATTTTTGAAGAAATGGCATTGATATGGCTTTTCCATGTCATGTCTTCATCGATTAATACACCTAAATATTTTATGCAGCTATGCCTTGTAATATTAAAACTATTTATTTTTACATGAAGGTCATCACATGGTTTCCTGGAAAAAATGTATATCCAGTCTTATCAGCATTAATAGATCATCTGTTGGTATGAAACCATGCAATTATTTTGGGTATTACCTCATCTACTTTAGTTTGTAACTCAAAATGATCATTAGCTGTAATAGTTATGGCTGTATCGTCTGCAAAGAGGTAAAAGCTAGGTAAATTGGAAACATTGCAAAGATCATTAATGTATAGAAGAAATAGCAGAGGTCCAAGAATCGAACCCTGAGGAACACCTATTGTGATATTTAATGGTTGGGAGAGGATGTCATGTATCTTGGTTCTTTGAGATCTATTTGATAGGTATGAGTTTAACAGTTTATATATATTTCCCCTAATGCCAATAAAGTAAATCTTTTGTAACAAAATGCTGATGCTGACAGTGTCAAAGGCCTTTTCAAATCCAGATACAGGGTACAAACTAATTCATTATTTACAAGGGCTTTAGTTACTTCATTATGCATTAGAGCAATTGGCATGTATGTGCTATGTTTTTTTCTGAAACCAAACTGCAGTGGGTGTATGATATTATTTTCATTTAGAAATGATGATACACTAATGTGTATTAATCTTTCCAGCACCTTCGAAAATATTGGTAGCAAAGAGATTGACCTATAATTAGTAAATTTATTATTTTCCCCTATTTATATACAGGAATTATAACTGCAGATTTTAATGCATCCGTGAATATTGCAGTGCTCAGACAAAGATTGAAGAAATATGTTAGATGTTGCAAAATACTTTTATATGTTCCAAGCAAAATTTTTGTGCTAATTTTATCCATACCTCCACCCACAGGGTTCAAAGACTTAACAATTTCTTCAATTTGAGCTTCATTAACAGAAGGAATATTGTTAATGCTGGCATGAGTAGGCTGTGTAAGGTAATATAATGGGCTATTGTGTGCTGCAGCCTTTGACTGGTGAAGGACGGGGAAGAGGGGAAAGGCTCACGTCCTCTCCTCCCTGTATCTCTCTAACATTCGCCTCAACTTTGCTTACATCTTGGCAGCAATACATTGGCAGTTAACTTAACTGCGTAAAACGCATGGTTAATGCGCTAAATCAGTTTTTGGCGAACAGACCCAATAGAGATGAGGTCATTACGTGACAGAAAAAAAAGAAATTAAGATAACACTCAGAGGAAAACTGAGCATCAAACTGAACTAATATCAAGAGCAAAGCTGTATATCCTGCCGCTCAATTTGCTGCTTTGTTACTTATACGGCTGATCTACTACTGAGCATTCGCAGATGATTCGCTGAAAAAAAATAGTTCGTGTTCACAGGACAATATTCAGAAAACAAATAGCCGTACCGTTTTAAATACTGGCACAAACTACATGCTGCAAACAGTTTTGCTCGTGAACGAGAATATTAGCGCAGGCAGATTGCTGGGAATACAGGGGTTATATTGTTTGCATGACAGCAGTCTGCATACGCCGTTCTATGGTCGAGCCGGCTGAGAGCTGCGCCCGTGTATGTTGTCGGCCCTCGGCGTGTACGGGGAAGCTGGGGCAGGGGCTCTGAGCTTCGGTTTTCCGGTGCACAATCAACATCCACGATCCTCCTTGAGGAAGGATCTCGGTCTAGATCATAGATCCAATGGATTTGCAAATGGAAGACATCAAACACCACCGCGTATAAATGCATGTTATTTGCAAGACAAAGCAGATGCTTTCATGCATACTCACATACATACATGCATGCATTTATGCAGAAAACGCCTTCACACATATTCACATGATAGCAGCAGGGGACGACCGTGCTGTAACAAAGCCTATCGCACTTCACTTTTGCTGGACGGATAACGCCTCTGGGCCGCGCCGGGCAGGCGACGATTCTGGGCCGCGCTGGGCGGATGACGCCACTGGGCCACGCTGGGCGGATGACGCCACTGGGCCTCGCTGGGCGGATGACGCCACTGGGCCGCGCCAGGAGGGTGACGATGCTTGCCTGTGAGCCCTGGCGAACCAGGCTCAGCCAAAGCATGCCCAGGCAGAAGTGCTCGGCCATTGCGAAAATGGACCCACTGCCTGTCGCACACGAACAGTGTATAGTGAACGTCTCTCTCAACGTTCACTGTACTCGCCCTTCGTCTTTCGCCCTTGGACTCAACACTAACGGAATGCATACATTAATTTCATCCTCCTTTTGTCGTTTCGGTTGCCTACAGTCTTCAATGACGTGCCGTGACTTGCCACGGATGCCGTACGTTCACTCGCAAGCATTTATCTCTTGGAAAATCCGGGAGCTACCTTGAATTCTTCCTATCTCTCTATGTCTACGACAGCATTGCGTGTGCTCCTTGGCGCTGAAGTGTTCCGTGATTGAATATCGGATAAGCTCTGGTTGACGAACCGTGTAGAAGTGCTGATTATTGACACACATTCGGCGTTCAGTAGAGCCGACACGGCCTTGTGCCGGTGCCTGCGGCGACAGCTGCCGGCACCGGCATACAGCTGCCGGCCGCCGTCGAAAAAGCATCATTTGTGCAGCAACGGAACTGCGGAACTGCCAGCCGCAGACACTAGAAGTTGGTTGAGTTTTGTGAAGCATGCTTGCGGCTTTCAACGAAGCAGCTCTGTGAGTTTCGACGGGACGTCTGACTGCATAAATATGCTGACATTATCGACCGTTCACGCGCATCTCCTCCGGGCTCCTCTGTGCACACATCGGATCTCCCCGCCTATCCAATACATCCACCGTTCGAGGCGGCTCGTGCCGACAATAACGCCCTGTGAAGCCTACCGCGAACTATCGGCCGTTCACGCGCATCTCCTCCGGGCTCCTCTGTGCACACATCGGATCTCCCCGCCTATCCAAGACATCCACCGTTCACGCGCATCTCCTCCGGGCTCCTCTGTGCACACATCGGATCTCCCCGCCTATCCAAGACATCCACCGTTCACGCGCATCTCCTCCGGGCTCCTCTGTGCACACATCGGATCTCCCCGCCTATCCAAGACATCCACCGTTCACGCGCATCTCCTCCGGGCTCCTCTGTGCACACATCGGATCTCTCCGCCTATCCAATACATCCACCGTTCACGCGCATCTCCTCCGGGCTCCTCTGTGCACACATCGGATCTCTCCGCCTATCCAATACATCCACCGTTCGAGGCGGCTCGTGCCGACAATAACGCCCTGTGAAGCCCACCGCGAACTATCGGCGATAAAGCTGAAAACTAGCCGCCGCACGGCATACGTCCTCCCCGGTTAACCAAGAGCTTGCTCCTGAGTTCGCACCCCCGCCCTGTCACGTGTTCAACTGCGGTCTTTAGGCAGCCACAGCTCCAGATCAGTGAAATACGTCTCACGTGAAAACATGAACCGAAACGAAAACGTTGACTGATTTTCCCCATTTGCCAATGTACAAAAGAGCTCAAGTATGTGACAAGACTACAAATTGGCCGGTTGCGTGATGATGTCACTGCTACACAAACATTATCACGGGATAAGCAATAGTTCAGTGCGTGCGAAGCTGAATGCACATAGAGAGAAATCCTCATCCAATTAACAAGAACAATTTTATTTTTTCAAGAGTCCATGTTAAGAGTCAAAAGACATCAATCAACAATTTTCGCTCAAGAGTCCCTCTGGAGAGAAGCACGCTCAGGTTCCGGCGATTGGCCTTCCTGAGCGCTTCGTGCCATAGCGACGGGTGGATCATTGATCCGCCATTTTCCGACGGTGAATGCCGAAATGGCGAATCAATGGCCGCCCTTCAACGTGTCCCGACGTATGGTAAAACAGCTCTGTAGTTGGGCACATTTCGAAAACAATCGTCATCTTCGATGGCCTCAAGGCCACACATAAATTGCGCACCGACGTAATTGTGCAGTATTGATGTTCAAATATATGTTAATAATTTCATATATGTCATAACAAGTTGATTTTATGGGGAAATGGTCATGCTTTGGCAGTAGCGTATTAACAGCCCGAAACGACCTTGGACCGAAAATTGACCATGTCAACAAACGATGATGTGGACGGACTCCAGTGCTTCTTCTCTTCTGTCTGTATGGACAAAAGACCACAGGGAGGGAGGGAAGAGGCACAAGAGCTACCCCCATCCCCAATCCCTCTGTTTTGTGCCCAGCAAGGTTAACAGCCGCATTAATCAGCCTCCATTTTGTTGGTCTTCAGGCTAATGGTTTTTAATCTTACGTCAGAGACGCTTTCATTTCTCACTGCTCTCAGTTATCTCAAGGGAGGTGTGGTACAGCTTCCGGTGGCACACACCGCTCAAGCTCACGTGATGTGTGTGTGCATGGTCCGGGGCAGCACGATCTGAATGTACATGGTCCTGGGCAGCACGATCTGAATGTATATGGTCCGGGGCAGCACGATCTGAATGTACATGGTCCGGGGCAGCACGATCTGAATGTACATGGTCTGGGGCAGCACGATCTGAATGTATATGGTCCGGGGCAGCACGATCTGAATGTACATGGTCCGGGGCAGCACGATCTGAATGTACATGGTCCGGGGCAGCACGATCTGAATGTACATGGTCCTGGGCAGCATGGCCTGGTCGTGCATAGTCGGAGGCAGCACGAACTGAGTGTATATGGTCCGGGGTAGCACGGCCTGAGTATGCATGGTCCGGGGCAGCACGGCCTGAGTGTGCATGGTCCGGGGCAGCACGATGTATATGTGCATGGTTCGAGCCCAGCATGATCTGAATGATGCATAAGCGACGGCCAGAGCTCCATACCGACGATAGACACTCGACCATGGACTCTCGACGACAGACCACTTCACTGTCTGGCTCACCCATGGCGATCAGCTCGGAAACACCGCACACTTCCACGCACGTGTATGTCCGAATTGTATTACGCTCATCCTGTTTCCAGACATCGATTAAGTAACCATAGTGATTCGAAGTGATGATAGTGCACGACAAGTCCGAACCCGCACCGGCCACGACATCCGCCTGCATCTACAGCTGTAGCATCTACAGCAGTTGCACACCGACGTGGCCTGGAGCATTGGTCACACGAGCAGCAAAGGCCACTCGCGCGCCGGTCCTCATCAACAGACACTTACTGAAAAGAGCGCGGGCAGACCGTATTCAAACGCGGGTGATCTTTTGTCCACTCAAACATGTTATTTTAAGAAAGCAACAACAAGGACTAAAATTATTCACACATATTAGCGTATGCCTCACTTTGATAAATATGACACAGAATGACATCATCCAATCAAAGTTTATCTTCAGAGGCGCCGCACTTGATATCGAAGTCAAATAATGTATGAGGAGTCACGAACCGTAGCATGCATAGGGCAGATTAGGGCTACCGAAGCCGGTATAGTGGCTTCGATAATTAATCACGAAATTAATTCGCATACGAATTAATTTCGTTCCAAATATAACCGCTTGATGTACGGTAATTTACAAAGTCGACATCGAACCAGAGGAAATGTGCTTGCCTCTTTTCGCCTCCACGGGTAAACCGGCATGGCTATACGAGGTTTATAATATTTAGGTTACAAATAGTTAACGTCATTCATTGACAAAAATAGTCCTTGTCCACAATATTCAACCCGTTTTCCCATTGTCTTCCGGCTCAACAATTGTACACAATGGAATCACGCATGCCAGCCTGTCTGTGTCCAGCTTTACAGAAGGTTACATTTAAACAAAACATTTAATATACTTCGGTAATTGGGCATGGTATGTACATTTAGCTTGGCCATATGGATAATAATGCATCTAATTCTGGTACAAACGAATTTCGTTTGCAAAGAGCGCTTTCCGAAATTGTCTACGATTTTGCCGAAATCAAGCCCGACTCTCCAAAACAGCTCACGTATCACTCGAATCGTGCGTGTCGAATGGCTAAAATCGGTTGCACTCTTTACTAAAATGTGTGCACTTCCGTCAGCATTAGACTCAAAGGAATACGTGGGCTGTATTGCGACTTGCTATAACTTACGCCTCTCGAACAAAATAGCTCGACCATCACTAGAAGCCGAACCACTAAATTCGAATGTCGTACAAAACACAGTTTGCCTACAAAATGTCACATTACTTATGGAGAAGACAACTCTTGAAGTTGGGTCCGATTTTCAAGGACACCAGCAACGCTAGGATTTGCAATGAATTGATCGGGTCCAGGAAATGTGATTGGGCGCTGCATAGCAAAGCGCAGGATACTCATTTGTGCAACGATACAATTTTCATTTGAATCGCACGAGTTCCCTTTTGTGGGCCAGCACACACCTTAGCGTTTGAAGTCTCCTCGCCGCAGGCGGCCGGACCACGCACACCCCGAGCAGCACTGAGCTGGCAGACGACATGGCTAGTGGCCAGTTTTGATTTTCACAAGCACAATGCTCGTCCTCCGCACGCGGATGACACGCAATCTCCGGAAGCCGTCTGGCCAGCCGACGCGTTCGACCCGCGCCAAAGATAGCCGGCCGATCAAGCGTGACGACCGGAAACATCGCGCACAATATAAACACCTCCTCGGCACCACGTGGCGTGCGATTTCACGCAACTTGACCTTCGAGCAGCCACCACATCTAGCATAGCATGCACAACGAACAGCTAAGCACAAAGTCGGTACCGGACTCAACCCAGTTATCCGGACATCCAGTGACATTGACGGGGCAGCGTACAGAGGCAGACGCGAAAGACTGCCAGGTTTTCCCACCGTCCAGTGACATTGACGGGGCAGCGTACAGAGGCAGACGCGAGAAACTGCGAGCAGCGGGCACCGCACCGCTCCGCCGACATCAGCCGTGCTACCTGGCCAGCACAGATGTACAGCCGTGACACCTGGACAGCAACAGACGTACGGCCGCCGACATCAGCCGTGCTACCTGGCCAGCACAGATGTACAGTCGTGACACCTGGCCAGCAACAGACGTACGGCCGCCGACATCAGCCGTGATACCTGGCCAGCACAGATGTACAATCGTGACACCTGGCCAGCAACAGACGTACGGCCGCCGACAACAGCCGTGATACCTGGCCAGAAACACGTACGACCCCCGACAACAGCCGGTGTGAAACTCGGCTCATTTGACACGGACTTCCTCCAAACAGCAGATGCCAGACCATATGTCCAGCAGCGCCTGAGCGGCATCCGACCAATGATGCGCGTGACGACCCTCTGTCCAACAACAGAGACGCGACCATTATCCAACAACATGGGGGCAATCATTGTCCAACAGAGCATGTGAGCCCGCTGCTAACGCCTTTGAGTCGACTCGGACGTGCATTGATGTCGCAAAGCTCACGTCTGTCCAGCAGCAATGCGGGAGGCCGGCGGACAACAGATGTCGGACGCTTTGACCAGCGCCAGGTGTGCGACTTCCCGGCCAGCATCAGATGAGGGGCCCCATGGCCAACACCAGATGTCCCCTGGCCACCAGCAGATGCGATATGCGGCTGACATCGGAATTGGATCCTCTGGCCAACAGTTGGACCCCCTGGCCAACAGTTGGACCCCCTGGCCAACAGTTGGACCCCTGGCCAACAGTTGGACTCTCTGGTCAATAACGGATGAGATACCCTCGTACAGCAAACCTCAAATACATTTTCCAACAAGGTGCATGGACTACTTGGATTATAAATAAATAGCTGCATATATGGGACTACACTACGGCGGATATGTGGCTTTTTGTGTCCAATAGTAAACGCGGGTCAGAGCCGGTAGCTGAATGATGATACTGTCCCAAGCTGTTCGGCTCTATCAGGTTATATGTGCTCGTCCTGTTAACAAGTGGGCTGTAAACGGACGATGGAAATTTTTCAGACGGCGGCAGTTGGCCATGGGTCGATTGTTTAGCGGAGTTAAAAGCAATGTAAGCGAAATGAAGTGGCATAAAGTTCCACCTGATGCGCATATTTCACCATTAACTGTTCAAATATGCACGAAGTAGAAAACCGAGGAAATGGTGCCTCGCCCAACTGAACATATAATGCACGCCAAACACAAAATAATTCTTAAATGATTTGATTGTATTTCTATTTACGTTCAAATAGATCCACGCAGCTCGTGGCTGTTATTGTGCAGTCGACAGAAATAAAGGAGTCAGTCAGCTCAACAACAAGGGGCGTAGGGACTAGGGATGGTACAGACAAGGGATGTATGGGCTAGGGAAGGTACAGTCGTCCCGGGACGTAGGGACTAGGGCAGGTACAGACAAGGGATGTAGGAACTAGGCAAGGTGCAGACAAGGGACGTAAGAACTAGGGATGGTGCAGACAAAGGTCGTAGAGATTAGGGAAGGTATAGACAAGGGACGTGAGAAATGGGGAAGGTACAGACAAAGGTCGTAGAGACTGGGAAGGTGCAGACTAGATAATTACAGCCAGTTGGCGACGGCGCAATATATTGCAGCAAGGATGAGTGCATAAAGAGGTGAAGGAATGAAATGGCAGTGAGAAATCAAAGAAAAGGTAACGATATTCGTCCACGGAAAACTATGCAATGAAGCTGAAGCAATACTAATTGATGGCGCTCTACATCGAATTAGTTTGCACGTCGTTCACACATTTACCACCGGCGGATGCGGGCAAATCGAGAATAATATAGGAGGAAATCGCCCATTTTCATACATCCCGTGACGCGGATACTTCTACCGATAAATATGATAAATAATAAATACATATATAAATAATAAATAATAAATACCGATAGCTTCTGCCCTGCACCCGCGGGGCAGGGCATGCTGGATACAATAAGCTTTGGACTGAGATACGTCCTGTGTAAGCCCCACCCTCCCCCACACAGCAACATTGTCAAACTCTGTCACTGGATGGCAAGGGGGTTCGGGTGCTTAGGTACTTAAGCACATTCAGGCAGTGGAGGCAATTGGCAGCTGATTCGCCAAGTTGGCGTGGTGGTGGATTGGAGGCAGCTTCTGTCGTGCCTTTGTCCCACACCTTTACATACTGCACTTAACCCTTGTATTTCCGGTCAGATTCTCACATCCCGTCTCGGGGGGTTGATACTAATCTCCAAACTAAGCGTCGCACGAAAACGGAAGAGGTATCATAGGAAAGCGCTCGACAAGTAGGGCCAGCAACCACGACTAAAATTGTATCCTCCAAAAGTGACGTCACTAGGGGTCTCTGTTTTCATGCCTGACATCATGTTTTTGGTTCCGGGGAGTTCATTTTAGGGGGAATTTGACAAATTTGACAAAATTATTTGGAATCAGAAAAGGAACACGAAATCAACCATGGCCATAACATTTTTGTCCACCCAAAAATCACACTTTTAAATCCTTGAAATTTCAACATTTTTAGTTTTCAATTATCTTTAATTTTTATTTTTTCTAATGGGTAGAGCGGACAGCAAAACGTTGTTTGAAGTCACCTTGCTCTCATAAAAAAATGCTTACGGTAGCCAGAATCTTCGATTTTATTCCTCATGGGCGAATATGCAAGACTAATGTAATCAAAAACAAAACAAAAAATATAAAATTCCTCTGGTGCGTTTTGTTCCATCCCTAAAGATAAGAGCACGCTGAAAGTTTCATTTAAATATATTTATCCGTTAAAGCGTGACGACTGGTTGAACTTTTCTGGAGATGACCTCACTTGACCTTGACTAACCCGTTGACCCTAGATGACCTGACCTCAAAATATTCACAAAGCATGCCAAATTGATGTGGGGAAAAGTTATACCAAATTTCGGTGCGCTACCACGCGCCGTTCTTTCACTATCGGCGGAAAACCTTAGGGGAGACACCTATCAACCACCCCCCCATCCCGAGACGGGGCGGGTTAATAAGCTGCTCAACCTTGTGCTTCCTCTTCGTCTCAGGTCTACGTAGATAACAGATGGGCACGCACTTCTTAAATTCGATATGCAATGTCGTGGGCAGAGTAATTTAGGCCACCGCAGATCGGCAGCATGTTGTCCTTACCACTCCTGTTGGCACTTATTTATAATGGTCCTACGATGTCACCGTTACATTTCACAAATATTATCTGGTCATTTGTTATGAAGCGACAGATGATGTCGGTTGCCTGACTTGGCACACGCACGCCGTGCTCCTAAGCGTGTAGGGCAGGTGCAAGTTCAAGTACTTCAGTCAACGTTCTGAACGTCACCACAGAGTTCAGGAGTCCAGTTTTCGCTTGTAGTATAATACCGCAATCACAACCCTCAGTGGTCTGCGAGCTCCCGAAGGGAACTGATTGTATATCGTCAAGACGCTGCGCCGAAACCTTTTCCGTCTGAAATCGGTCATGCTGTCGTCGCATCCAACTGCTGGAGTCGATCCAGACTTTGTTCTGTGCGCTCATCTGACCTTCGTCCCCGTAAATAAACACAGGACCACCGTGGCAGACTGCATAAGCAAATCAGCGGAGGTGTAGCGATCCACACCGCAGCCAGCTGACAGCAGCAGTCAGCAGCTGGCTGACAGCAGCAGTCAGCAGCCGGCTGACAGCAGCAGTCAGCAGCTGGCTGACAGCAGCAGCCAGCAGCCGGCTGACAGCAGCAGTCAGCAGCTGGCTGACAGCAGCAGCCAGCAGCTGGCTGACAGCAGCAGTCAGCAGCTGGCTGACAGCAGCAGCCAGCAGCTGGCTGACAGCAGCAGTCAGCAGCCGGCTGAGAGCAGCAGCCATCAGCTGGCTGACAGCAGCAGCCATCAGCTGGCTGACAGCAGCAGTCAGCAGCCGGCTGACAGCAGCAGTCAGCAGCTGGCTGACAGCAGCAGCCAGCAGCTGGCTGGCAGCCAGCAGCTGGCTGACAGCAGCAGCCAGCAGCCGGCTGACAGCAGCAGTCAGCAGCTGGCTGACAGCAGCAGCCAGCAGCTGGCTGACAGCAGCAGTCAGCAGCTGGCTGACAGCAGCAGCCAGCAGCTGGCTGACAGCAGCAGTCAGCAGCCGACTGAGAGCAGCAGCCATCAGCTGGCTGACAGCAGCAGCCATCAGCTGGCTGACAGCAGCAGTCAGCAGCCGGCTGACAGCAGCAGTCAGCAGCTGGCTGACAGCAGCAGCCAGCAGCTGGCTGACAGCAGCAGCCAGCAGCTGGCTGACAGCAGCAGTCAGCAGCTGGCTGACAGCAGCAGCCAGCAGCTGGCTGACAGCAGCAGCCAGCAGCTGGCTGACAGCAGCAGTCAGCAGCTGGCTGACAGCAGCAGCCAGCAGCTGGCTGACAGCAGCAGTCAGCAGCTGGCTGACAGCAGCAGCCAGCAGCTGGCTGACAGCAGCAGTCAGCAGCTGGCTGCTGGTGCAGTGCTTGACTGTAAATTCGCCAAGGAAGCGAGGACATTCCAATACAGTACCACTTCCGATCAGCCGGAAGGAGTTGGTTGAGCTACAATGCTACATACGGAGGCCCGTGGATGTAAACAATTGAAGTCAGACCATGTACCGGTTAACCCATTCGCTGTCGAGGCGAGTAAACGGAGTGGCTGGTCGACTATAGGCGACAACTGTCGAATTCAGAGCATTTCCAGTCACTGCCTGCGGAATCGGAATTTCTATTTATCTTCGCGGAAATATCTTCGAAATGCAACGTTATCGTCCTGTGAGTCGTTCTGCTATGCGTTTCTCGTTGAGCTCTTTCATATCATACGCAACAAGGCATAATTAAGTCAAACTTAAACTAAGTAGCTTGTAGTAACTACACTCGTCAGTACACCAGGAATTAAATAAATATAAAATGGGGCATCGCGTTACCCTAATCATTCATGCGCAACACAGTGACTAGGCAATCCCGCATTGACCTATCTTATCACATATCTTCACATCATTCCCACCATCATCATATTAGCATATATTGATATATGAAGTGGTTCTATCATGCGTACATTCAATACCATCTCAAGCACTCAGCACCCGAAAATTTCGCCGCCCAATGATCGTGGGCTCCCTTCCTACACGGAAGCGGTTATACTGGGAATCAGCAAATAGTCGTACCAAATAACACGAGACTGACAGAGGGTGACGCACAATGTGAACAGCTCTGCATTCAGCGTGGCGTGCCACCATCACCCGAGAATACAGTCATCCGAAGGACATTACGCTGGATATTACCACTTTCCCCTTTGAACGCGGGTAAGTTACCGTTCAATGCCCATTCATACGCGCTGGCAAATTAACGTGGGAGCCGAATACAAGACTGGTTAAATTACAGCCAGCCTCGAATAGTGGCGTAGTACACTGACGGAGTCTGTGTTATGGGTACAATTTCAGCAGTTCTCTCCAGTTCATAGCAGTTCCAATCTCGATTTCACTGGCTAACTTTTCGAGATTTGTCAGAACTGACCAGGGAGCCCGAGGGCTCCTGATATTTTTCGATGCACGCCATGCTCTTTAGCTCTGGGAACGTTCCACCTGGTCGGTTCATTAGAGCTGAGACCTCCCAGGCTGGTGCTCGCCGTGATCCCGTGTAAATACAGACCGCTGACAGTTTCCGTCTTCAGAAGCAGCACTGCGTCAGCTTCCGTTGATATTACAAGTCGTGGCATTAAGTCTTTCTGGGATGAGGTGAATTTAGTGTTTAAATGCGAAGAACGAGAGTGGATGCTCTTGTCAAATCACAGCTGGAACAGTTATCCCAGCAAACAATTGACACACAAGTCGGCAGTCAGATACGGCGTCAACGATAATGGAAAGTAATTGAAGCAAGCAGTCTATGCATGCATACTGTCCAGCTAACGTGACTAGCTTCTGCGGCAATAGGACATATTCGACGTTATATGTAGGCAAAGCGAAGCTGTAAGCCAGGCAACACTGCATCTATGCTGGATTCGAGAAGTTCACCAGTGCAGTCGAGTAAAAGCACCAATCCTGGACGCGTTTCGGTGACGACGGCTGAACTGGCTGCTTCAAACTGGGAACACACTTGCGAAACGAATACGCTGCGGAGCCAAGTGATCCAGGTCGCGAACGGGTCCAGATCTGCAGGCGGCTGGAGTCGTCTCGGTTGGCAACGTGGGTCTTGATTAAGACTTTGATTATCATACATCGGCCAGGAACCCGGCGCGTGTGTCAGCACGAGTTCTGAGCCGTCTGCTGCTGTAGCTCGCGGAGAACTGGCACTGGCGTTTAATTCACTTCCCAGAGACAGCTACAATTTGGCAATGGCAACACGACATCCGGTTAGTTAGTTAGTGATTGGGGTTTACGGGCGCATCGACTACAGAGGTCATGCAGCGCCCATCTGCGTCCGACGGGGGCTGGAAACTAGAGGTGTTCGAACGGTTGTAGCGGAGCACGAAAACTATTGACTTTTTTGTCGGGAGAAGGTGATAGACACTCCCACCTGGCTTGAAATATCGTTGGGAGCCAGCTGGAGACTATCCACATCCAACACCAAGAAGTTGCTGATTGAGTTGAGCACTCGATCAAGAAAAGGATAGATGCCGAGCCAGTAATGCTCCTACGGCTTCGTGCTGCCTACGTCCAGCTGCTGCGCTTACGCCATACCCCTCGTTCAGGTCATTCGTCGACGTGAGAAGCTCCGCGCTGGCGGTGCGCCGCCGAGGCCCAAGATCGACACCGCTCGTAATCAATCACCAATCGTTTGAGGAGCTGTTTTGAAGACGTTTCCCTGCCGGCCCACCTGCGCTTTGGAGAAGCGCGTGTGTCTGGAGGCAGCCAAAACGGCGCGTGTGTGCCGCCTCGTTCGCCGAACCGTGGCGAAAGCGACGTTTCATGTCTCCCTCTGCTGAGAACGCCACGGCGGCGGTGTGTATCCGATTCCAGCCGGCGCTCGGCCGCCTCCCACGGGCGCCATGATGATGATTGAGCGCCCACCACGTGACCGGTGGCGGGTGGCGCGCGGTACCGGCACCGCCGGCCGCGGCCGCGAGGCGGTCGACCGCTTCCCACGGGCGCTGGAGCGCAGCAGGTGGCCAGTGGCGGGTGGCGCGCGGTACCGGCACCGCCCGCCGCGGCCGCGAGGCGCGACGACACCCGGTGTGTGCGGATGCTGGCACGCGGTCAGCTACGACCGGCCGCCGTGTGATCTGCAGATCGGTAGGAGATGTCGCATCGGCCGCGTGTGTGCACAGCCGGCTGGAGCGCGAGCCAAGTCCGTCGGGCTCGACGACAGGCGACGCGCACGCTCCGCCGACGGTGTACAGTCGACGAACGGCGGCCGGCCGACGGCGCAGGAAACGATGAGGATGTCTCACTTTCGGCCACCGTGCCGCGTGACGCCTGGCGACGCGGCTGAGGCTGCCTCCCGGCCGAGGCAGCTCCTGCAAGCAAGGGCAACAGAAGTCAGCTGAGACGGAACTCCGGTGACGCAGAACGGAGCCGTGACGTGACGAACTGCCGTTATGAGATCGCCATTGACTTTCGTTGGCCTTCTGAGTGCATTACGGGGGTGGTAAACATGAAAGAATGCTCCGACACGGCCAGCCATTTGGTATGTACAATAGCTTGCGCTCAAGCCACATGGAGCTGCTGAATGTCTGTTGTCGACTTCACCTTGACCCTCACTCGTGAACGACGTGAAGGAAAGGGCAAAAATTGTTCATACGCAATGGGTGCGATTCTCCCCATTCGCAGCAACAATGTGCACGTACGCCGCCTCTGCTGCGTCCACTCGCCGGAACTGAAGTACTAAGGTACCCCGCCTGATGAGGATAGAATTACATCAGCCGTGCTGGAGCTCAAACAAACTGTCTCATCTTAATGATCTAAACTGAGGTACACGAACGAGCAAAATCCAAGGCAGAGGTAAGGTGGTACTAGTAGGGTTTAGGACAAGGATACCATCGTTAATAGTAGAAGTTAGGTAGAATATACTTGCCCATCATTCGGCATATTATGCTATTTGTTCTTGATAAAGTTGGAAGGCGAAAAGTCCATTAAAACCTGAAACAATGACCTGCTGGACTTCCACCAGACTGCAAACCATGCAGGTTACTGACGGAACTTGTGTCACAGATGAGGGAACACCAGCAGCCCGGAATAACTTTTGAGGGGAATAAACACTTAGGGCAGGTTTAAGCTAAGGAATAAAATTATTAATATTGAGATGATACCTAAGACTTCAAATACATGTGGGTCATTGTCAAGCAACGACTCCGAAAACACCCAGTCCCACTTGTGTGGCATGGTATTTTACCTGACCTGGCCATCCCATGTATGCTTGCTCCATGTTTCGCAGACCAGGCCTTGCGCATAAACATCTTTTAAGACTTCTATTTACTAGCTGAATGCAAAATTGATGGAATATGGGAATACAATTCACTTAGGCCAGCAAAACACCAAACCACACCATCCCAGGCCACAGAAGGCTCTGTTTCAGGAAGACACGAAACCACACTATTCCAGGCCCCAGGAGGCTCTGTTTTGCATTAAGTGTGTCACATCGGTCAATATCCTTATGTTAGAAAACAACGATCCAACATGTAAAATGCGACCAGAAGGCAACACCATGGCGTGCGTATTTTCCATCTAGCTGAATTGCAAATCGGTCCTAATAACGCACCTCCAAGAACAGACAAGTGTAATTGACCCAACCATCCTTAGTAAAGCAACCCACACAGATAGTCGTTTTCCCCAATTGATGCATGCAGCTTTTATTTGTGTGGCGATTAATGGCGTCACGGTTTGGACATGTACATCACAACTTGATCTAGTGGGGGCGTCGATAGCTCAGTGGTTAAGCTGAGTGTCTGGCACGCCACGGCACGGGGTTCGATTCCCAGCGATGCCCGCCCTTTCTGTCAGTGTGAGGGACAGGCGACGCAATATGGCCTCAGCTACTTAGTGCGTCATAAAGCCACAATCAAAACCAACTGGATTTAGTGTACACTAAGCGTATTCTCTGATTGTAATACCTATGCGTAAAGCATCACACTCATCAGGCGAGTTGAGATGCATTGATGATTTTGTAAACCACACCGAGGAAAATGGTTTTGAATTCTACAATAATCTAAAGAAGGGTTGTCATAGTCATTCCTGGCAGTATTACTGCATCTGCATTACTATGCCAGCTTATACAGGAAGTGCTTTTGGCACTTCCTGTATAAGCTGGGGAAAGCTAAATAATAAGCTTAAGATAAGCTGTGAAAAGCCACGAGCACTTCTTGTTGAAGCTTAACAATGGTGCTTCATGAAAATGTCTGGTAGTTCAGGCACGGCATATGTTTAAGTTTAAGTTTTGTTGGGTTGTGCACTTCGGCCTGCTCAGGCCATTTCGTGCCGTGAGTAGAATGGATGAAAATTTATGTTGTGACAGTCGGTTTATAACTCTTGAAGTAAGTTGGTTTTTTCGGAGAAAAATGAAAAGTAGATTGATGAGGAAAGGGTGTGTATCTCCTAATAGTGTGGGTAGAGAAAAGGGGATGTTATGTGTACGGCAGTAGTTGGTAAGTGTTTTTCGATGTGCATGGTATTTTTGACAGTGTAGGAGAATGTGTGAAACGGTAAGATGAGTGTTGCATGATGAGCATGAAGGTCGTGGTGATGCAGTGTAAATATATCGATGGGTGAGAAAAGTGTGACCTATGCGGAGCCGTGATATAACTTTTTCTTCTTGTCTGTTTTTGGTATGATGTGGTCCAGTTTTCGATGACAGGTTTGATGAGACGTAATTGTGTGTGGTTTGTGGTTTCAGTCCATTGTTGGTTCCAAAAATGTCGAATGTTTTGTCGTATTGTTGATTTGATGGCGTCAAAATGTGGTGGGATTTCTGTGATGTGTGGTAATTGTAATGATTGTTTAGCGAAATGATCTGCTTTCTCGTTTCCTGGGATGCCACAGTGGCTGGGCACCCACAGGAAACGGACGTTCATGCCCATCAGATGAAGTGTTTCAAGTGTGTTATAAATGGAAATATGGCAATGGTGCGAAAAGGAAAGTGAAGAAAGAGATTGAAGAACATATTTTGAGTCGGAACAAATGACGACATGGCGCATGGGGTGACAAATTGAACGGTTGCGGACATAGCGAAGGGCAGTGAGAATGGCGTGTAATTCGGCGATGAAAATGGAGGTCCCGTTTGGCAAGCGATGTTGTTGTGTGTATGTACCGGAAACAATGGCATTTCCTGTGCAATTTGCGTCTTTGGATCCGTCGGTGAAAACAAAAGGAACATGGTGATAACGAGAACGAAACTGGTGGAATTTTTGTTTGGCGTATTCTGGACAAAGCTGTGATTTTGGAATGGTGGTGAGATATAAAATATGTCTCTCGGCCATCTGCCACGGTGGTGTAGTTGGTTAAGAAAGAGCTGTAATATGTGAAATTTTGTATTGGAGTTGTGTAGAAAATGTTTTAATGCGTGAAGCTATGGTAACCCCGGTTCGCTTTTCGGCGGGACCTAAATATTCGTGGTGTAGATTTGGGAGAATTTGTAAAGATGCGTGTGTGGGGTGGTGTTCTCTAAACTGGTTTTTGCGGCATGTCTGAGTGTTTGTTCAATTCTTCGGAGACCTAATGGTGGAATTCCTGATTCGATTTGTAAAGAAGTAATGGGAGACGTGGTCATTGCACCGAGTGCTATGCGAATTAATTTATTTTGTAAGGTGTCCAAAAGTTTCAAAGCGGAGGTACTGTCACTTGCGTAAACTATGGGCCATATTCTATGATGGGAAGAACCAAGGATTTGTATAATTGTAATAGCGTGTGACGATCGGATCCGAATGATGAAGACGTAATACAGCGAAATAAATTGAGTCTGTGAAAACATTTGGCCTGGATGTGTTTGACGTGCTGGTGCATGGAAAGCTTGCGATGGAAAATAACACCAAGAAATTTGAACGAATTTACAAAATGTATGTCAGTGTTTCCGAGGTGAAGTGGTGTATCTGGATTTGGGCACGGAGTTGATTTGCTGAATATCATTGTGGCAGATTTTGGAGCTGAAAATGTGAAACCGTATTTGATGGACCATTGGTGTATCCGGTCAAGTGTGTTTTGGAGTCTAAATAAGCAGCGTGTTTCATTTTTATCTGTGCACCAAATTGCGCTGTCATCTGCAAAAAGGGAGTGTGATAACTGAGGTGGCATGTCGGTGAAAATATCGTTAATGATGATGTTGAATAAGACTGGTGATAAACAGCTTCCCTGTAGTAATCCATTTTTCATGAAATGTAACTCGGAAATCGCTGACCTGCACCGGAGATGAAAATGACGGGAACCGGACAAAAATCCTATCAAATAATGAGCTAAATTTCCTTTGACGCCGAAGTGAAGAAGTTGGAAATTAATGCCGGTTTGTATACCATATCGTACGCTTTACTAATGTCTAAAAATACTGCAATGGCGTGTTCATGTTTTTATAACCAAGGCGTATGTCAGTTTCTAATCGGATGAGATGATCTATTGTACTGTGGCCATGACGAAAGCCGCATTGAATTGGAGATAACAGATGATTTGTTTCTAAGTACCAAGTCAGTCTTTTTACAATCATACGTTCTAAAAGTTTTCCTAGACAACTGGTCAGAGCGATGGGTCGGAAATTGTTTGGGTTGCTGTGGTTTTTGCCGGGTTTTGGAATAGAGATGATGACGGCACCCTTCCAGGTTTCGGGGCAAGTATGGCCAGACCATAATGCATTAAATGTTTGTAAGATGCAATGTTTTGTGTCGTTGGATAAGTGTCTAAAAAAGGAATAATGTAAATTGTCGGGACCTACAGAAGTATTACCGGCTGAGGAAATTTCAGTATCTAGTTCTGAAACTTGAAACGGGATATTGTATGTTTCAGTGTTGTCCGAATCGAATTGTGCCAATTCGGTGTGAAATGTGTGTTGTGCATTTTGTAGAAATTCCGGTGTGTAGTTGTTGTCAGAGCTATTGTGAGCCATGGTGTCCGCTATTGTATTTATTATTGTTTGTGGGTCTGTAATTGTGGTGTTTTGAATTTTGAGTGCCGGGACTGATTCATATGGAGTGCGTCCTGATAATCGGCGGATTAACTGCCAGATTTTGCTTAAAGGTGTTCGAGAGGTGAGCTGCTGTAAATATAGTGACCATGAACGGCGACGAGCTTCGCGAATGATGCGGCGTGTCTTCGCACGTTCATAATTACGGTTGACTAAATTTGGTGGTCGGGATGGCGTAAATATTTTCTAAATGCTCTCTTTCTTGCGGCTATTGCTCGGGAAACTTCTATCGACCACCAGGGGACTGGTATTCTTTTTGTGAAAGGTTTTGTTAGTGGAATAGCGGTGGAAGCTGCTTCGAAAAGTGTTTGGGTAACTTGGTTAATGTTTTCGACGGGAGAAATGTTGGGGTTGTATTGAATATGTGAAAGTTCCTGAAAAGTTGTCCAATCGGCCTTCGAAATTTTCCAGCGGGGGATAAAACTGGGTGTGGTATCGGCAGTTGTTGAAATGGTCGCTATTAATTGAATGGGGTAATGATCGCTATCATGAATGTCCGTGTCTATTGTCTAATGAAAATCGTTGGCTAGGGCTGGAGAACAGATTGCTAAATCGATGGCAGTTTCTGTATTGTGACCGAGGTGGAAAAATGTTGGCTCACCGGTGTTGAGTAATACTAAATTGTGTCTGTCTAAGATGTGTTCAACTATGCATCCGCGAGTGTCTGGAAGTGTGCGTGTTCTATCCCACGCTGGACTATGGGCGTTAAAATCGACAAGTAAAATGAAAGGGTTTTTGAATTGGGCTATGAGGTTTTCTAATTCTATCAAAATGTTTGTGTTGTCTGTAGATGGTGGAATATATAATGAACATGCATCTATGTTCCTAGCATGAAAACGCATAGTACAAGCCACGGTTTGTAATGGTGAATTGAATGTAATTTGTGTATGTGTGTAATCATTGTTCATGTAAAGGGCTGTACCGCCACTGCGGTGTGATCCTCGGACCTCATCGTGGCGGTATAGCGAATAATTGAAAAGATTGAAATTATATGTATCGGTAGGCAAAAACCAGGTTTCTTGAAGTGCGATGAGAATCGGAGTTTAGATGCTAAAAAAGTTTTTCATTTCTGCCCATTTGGAAATCAGACTACGGCAGTTCCATTGGAGAAATATGGACATTGGTGAGAATTAATATTTGTCGGCACCTTTCGGTGCCTGGCGCAGCCACGATTGCAGCTCGGGAGGGAATGTGAGTTGGGTGCGTCCGGCGGTGGATGGCCCGCCAGTACCGTCCGGCCGACCGGTGACCTTGGCAGGTTCACGCCGGCCGGCCACTGCCGCAGGGGACGCCCGTCGGCTGGGAGTTGGTCGGGTCACGTGGGCGCCGGCCGGCGCTAGGCCGGACCGGCGGCCCGCTGACGGGGAACGAGAATTTGTTCCCGCAGCGGAGTGACTGCGGGGTCTATCACTCCTCCCTGGAGTGGTCTGTTTGCTTGGAGCCGGAG
This sequence comes from Ashinkailepas kermadecensis, assembly GCA_034440615.1. Classification (NCBI taxonomy): domain Eukaryota; kingdom Metazoa; phylum Arthropoda; class Thecostraca; family Neolepadidae; genus Ashinkailepas; species Ashinkailepas kermadecensis. Next base: position 112,197 of record JAOTOM010003252.1, read on the forward strand.
TGGTCTGAGTGTTGGGAGCCAGGGTGGTTTGTGTCGGAGTGGTCTGAGTGTTGGGAGCCAGGGTGGTTTGTGTCGGTGTGGTCAGTGGAGTAAGTTTTTTGAGAGGAGCTAAACCGGGAATCATGTCTGTTTGAATCGAGGCAGAAGTAGTGTTGACGCGACGTGTGGGGGGAGCGACGGTGGCCGCCTGGGCGTAAGTTTTGGTCGAGGGGAGGTGGCTTCCACAGATCTCCGTGCCTGGGGGTAGGACATCCCGGTCGTGGCCTTGACGGCGCACATTTCCTTCTCCTTGCGCCAAACTGGGCATTGATTGGAAGTGGTGAGGTGATCGGATGTGTTACAGCTGAGGCAGTGGGCAGGCTTGGAGCAGGTGGAATCAGGATGTGGTGTTTCTCCGCACTTATGGCAGCGGGCTGACTGGCGACAAGTTTTACTGCCATGGCCGAAGCGCTGGCAATTAAAACAGCGGAGAGGATTTGGAATAAATACGCGGACTTGGAATCGGATGTAGCCGGCGAGGAGAGTCTTGGGAAGAGTTGTAGAGTTGAAGGTAAGGACAAGGAGGCTTGTATTGCGTTTCTGGCCGTCTTTAAATGAGGTAATGCGGTGGACGTGGGTCACCCCCTCCGGCCTGAGCTCCGACTGGATATCCGCTTCAGTCATGAAGCGGAGCTCCGGCGCGAAGACGGTGCCCTTGGTAGTCTTACGGTTGTAATGTAGAGTGACGGTGACGAATTTCCCACAAAATATGGTGGTACGGAGGAGGGCCTTGGCGTGGGCTCGGGTTTGTGTTTTGATGACGAGGGTTCCGTTGGCTGGGGCTTCAATGTCAGGATTGGCTAAGGAGCATATGGCGAGGAGTTGCTTGGTTGGCCAGAAAACGTTGACACGACGAAAGGAGACGGACTCCTCGACAGGCTTGATGACGATGTACGAGTCAGCACTGTCGAGGTAGGGTTCGATTGGTTCAGGTTGGGAGGGAGTGGTCTGGTTCCGGCGTGGGTCAGCGGCGTGGAGCGTAATAGTAAGATCTGGATTGCAATACGGGTTCGTGATCTTGGAATGAGCAGGGGTCGGCGAGGCGCAAAGGGCTTCCATGGCGTCATCGAGTGGAATCGTCCGGCGTGGTTCATCAATGGTCGTATTCAGTGAGGGAACATCAGAGGCCGTGTTCCTGCGATGGTCGTCGGGTGTAGTCAGAGGAGGAAATTCCGAATCAGAGTCCTGTGGCGAACTTGGGTCGGTACATTTTTCCTCTTTTTCCCCACCACGGGGAAAAAAACCCTACCGAGCGAAATATAAATAAACACGCAGAACAAAGGGAACGGAAATACGGCGACGAAAAATCCAGGTGGGGCGACGGGTGTCACCCCACTGGGAAACTAAATGCGAAAAGAGCGACGGGTGTCACCCCACGAAAATTAAGAATAAACTGCAATAGCAGGCAGTCAGTCAGGCCAGAACTGGCACGGCGGAGTATTCAGCAGGCTCTGGTAATATGGGCCGTGATAGCACTGAATACTCCATGCAGTCACAGCAGGAGAGTTGAGCATACGTATTGGGTGAGAGAGAACTAATAATGTTAGAATTGGTGACCAGAAAAACATATAGGACGCCTCTTTGGGTAGCATGTCAGAATCGGAAACCAGTTGGGTCTCCGGAATATTTATTTGAAGGGGGGGGGAGCGATGCAGCTTCCAAAACACATTGAGGCACCATGTGCGTAGCTCGCTGTCTGTTTGTGTGCTCGACCATCCACTATTCCCCGAGTCGCAATAACGTTAGAATTTGGCATGCGACTGGAGCTTTCCAATATATTTCAAACCACTAATTCAGCACCCCAACACTTCTTAACACGCGCCCTGGAGGGCCTGTGAAAATTCCGCGCACTGGAGAGAGAGGGGAGGGGGGCGAATTCCGCCCCCTAAGATCTCGGCTCCTCTTATAGCTAGAGTAACGAAATTTTCAGGGTAGATGGATATGGTGGTGAGCTCTTTTGTGTGCAAATTTCATGACCTTAAGTCAATCTCGTTAAGGTCAAATTGGGTCACATATGTCATATTTGGCTTGTTTTGCATGGCTTGGCTTGACGTTGTTATGGATCACTGCGATTGTGTTTAAATGCTCCACAATGGACATCAGTGATGTTTTGGACATACCTAATTAGGCAATACAGATGATAGATTCGGTATTTGACCTCAGGTCACCTATATATCAGCACTTTATCGGGGCAGTTACCGGTTCCAGTTACTGGAACCGGGCCGACCGCCGGTCCGGCGGGTGGCCCGGCGCAATCGGATTTAAGAAGAAAGGGCTGAAGTACATGAATGAAGTATGGAAACGCTTAGGTTCACAATGACAAAACAGAAGTTTTCAGTAGGGAGCAACATGCAAAATGACATGAATCGCATGACTGTCATTAGCGTTTATGACAACCTTCCAGTTGAACAAGTTTGGTTCCATTGACCTGTCATGAACTTGACCTGAGTTGACCTCGATGATCTAGCATGATCTTGAAGCAATATAGCATAACAATGTACATCAAACAAGTCACTAGTATTCCCCAAAACACTTCCCTTTTGCCGTTATACGGGAAGCGCATCAGCGCCGATTTTTGTGGTATGCTGCTACGAAATGATTTGACTTTTACGGCCTCTAACTCGAAAAATTTCGGCCGATTTTCGTTTTCCTTGTTTTAAGAGACGTGCCGGACATTTCGAAACAGGTACATACAAAATGGTGTATATCGACCCATAAAATCTGAAGTTATTTACGAAAAATCGGAGGGGTGGGCGGATTTCGCCGCCCCCCCCCCCCCTCCAGTGTGCGTGTTAAAGCTCTGCTATTCTACTGGAAGGTGCACTCCCACAGCTCTGAGTGCGGCTGTAACAGTTTGTGCAACTTCATCACGATGGTCATCTTTGCACCGGATCAGCTCCCTTCGTCACCATATACCGTCTAGATTTCACACGGTGAGATTCCTGTGAAGTTCCCCATTAATCAAACCTTCCATGTACATGGGAGCCTTGCCTTGGAGACTTGTTATTTTGCCTCCCCATTCACTTTTACAATAAGTCTTCGATGCACATCATCCATTGTGGTTTTAATGCCGCAGTGGAACTATTTTCCAGCGGCGACCTGGAAAACCAAATTGTTGCGAAAGCGGCGGCGCACTCAGCATTTTCGCAACGGGAGGATATCTCATTTGGTTTGTTTCGTTGTGGTGTGATCAAATGCTATCTGACCTGAATTAGTTACTTCTGAAAATATGTCTGCTTACCTAATTGCTTCGCTTCAATCTTGCGTGATGTTACAAAGATCATAAGATGGGGCAACAGCCAGGTTGGGGTCGATCCACATATTGAAGTCCAGTTTGCATCGACATCACTCAAGCTTCACTTTTGATTAATTTGAAACCCCAAATTTATATTTCAAAGCCCGTGCTTTTGTCACCACGTCACGAAGCAATGACAAAATGAGATGTTGGTCGATGCAAGATCCGGTGTTCAATTCGATGCTGCATGTTACTTTATATAAAAGTTCTTCTAGTCCCTATTCTCCGACGTAGAAGTTGTATTCAAATATCGACAGGTACCGCGCATGTTGAAAAACCTTGGATTCCTTAATCAGCTTGGAATTGATCGTGAACCACGCAAGAAGTAAGTACCTTGGGTTTTAGCGACGCATTCAACTGCTCGGTAAGAGAGCGTCGCCAGCCTCTAACACCGATCCGTCACGGGTGAACTCAGCAATCCTACCGGTAGTGGGATTCTAACCAACGATTTTACGATCAGGAGTTCAAATCTCTACTGACTGAGTAATCGCGGCCCGCTGAACCACGCAAAGGAAACCCAACTGCTACACGTGCTTTTCCTATCACCAAGCAGAGGTTCATTCATGACCTTGTAAGCATTGCTTCCAGCAAACTTATCGATATCTTCGTGAATATGCTGATGCTCCCACTGATCATATACGGCCTCTCACCAGTCTGAGTGTTCACTAGCTGACGAGTGGCCGCGATATTAGCGGCTGTTGCTGATGTCCAGCACATGGCAACCTGCCCGCGGGCGTGGCGGACAAACAGCCATCTTACCAGTGCTCGTGACACAAGAGGTGAAACAGGAGTCAAGTGACACAATCGTCGCAACAAGAGTCAAGTGACAGAAGAGGCGCAACAGGAATCAAGTGACACAAGAAGCAGAACAGTAGCCAATTGACAGAAGAGGTGCAACAGGAGTCAAGTGACAGAAGAGGCGCAACTGGAGTCAAGTGACAGAAGAGGCGGCAATCACAACCAATACCTGCTCTTTATTAGTGTGACACAGAAGGCCCAACAGGATTCAAGTGACAGTAGAGGCGGCAAGCACAGCCAATACTTGCTCTTTATTGGCAAAGAAAACAAAGAACCGAACGACAAAGAAGCATTACACAAATATTGGTAAGTATCTACTTTACTACGGGGTAAGTGCAACAATTCGCCGGCTTCAACGCCAGACAATTGCAGTCGCTGCTGGGGGCAAGTGCCAATATCCCAGTATGAGCTATGTTTTTGTGGGAAGCGACGTGAGCTTGTTTTCGGCCTCCGACTGGTGGCTGCCGTCGGAAGTGCGCACTGTCCAGGTGCCGGACGGCGGGCAGCTGGGCTCGGCGCAGAGCCCCCGTCGGGGCTCCTCGCGTGGCGGCGGAGATTTGGGCCGGTGCTGTTGGCAGCGTTGAGGCGGGCAGCCCATTAGCTGACTGCCGACCCCATGTGTCGGCCGCCGACCGTGAGTGGCACGGCAGCGCGAGCGTGGCGACCCGACATCGAGCGAATCGCCGGCCAGCCGCTCGTGCGGCGAGGTGCACACCCGTTTGGCGGGCAGCAGAGTGTTTCTGGCGGGGGCGACAGAGCGCGGTGGGTGGCCCGGCTCGTCCACGTCGCCGTCAAACGGGAATCAATATTGGGCGTACGTGTCGCCACTGCACAGGCGCCCGGTACACACGAGCATCGATTGTGCCTCTCGCCGAATGGCACCGGGTCAGATACCGCAGAAAATAAACATTTTGGCAGTGCGGTGTCAGCAGCGGCCGTGCTCGCCACCGACACGACCGGCCGGCGGCCGACGTCGGCGGCGACGGGGCTCACGCCGTCGGCCGCTGTCGCCCGCTGTCACCGACCGTCACCCATTACCGTCCACTGCCGTCCACTGCCGCCCACTATCATCCACTTTTGTCCACTGTCACCTCCTGTCGTTCACTGTCACCGACTGTCACCAGCCGTCCCAACTGCAGTTCACTGCCCTTCACTGCCGTCCACTGCCACCCACTGTCGTCCACTGCCACCCACTGCCACCCACTGTCGCCCACTGTCGCCCACTGCCACCCACTGCCACCCACTGTCGCCCACTGCCACCCACTGCCGCCCACTGTCACCCGCTGTCACCGACCGTCACCCATTACCGTCCACTGCCGTCCACTGTTGTCCATTATCGTCCACTGTCACCCGCTGTCGTCCACTGTCACCCACTTTTGTCCTCTACCGCCCACTAACATCCACTTTTGTACAATGTCACCTTCTGTCGTCCACTGTCACCTACCGACACCAGCCGTCCACACTGCAGTTCGCTGCCCTTCACTGCCGTCCACTGCCACCCACTGTCGCCCACTGTCACCCACTGCCACCCACTGCCACCCACTGTCGCCCACTGTCACCCACTGCCACCCACTGCCACCCACTGTCGTCCACTGCCACCCACTGTCGTCCACTGCCACCCACTGTCACCCACTGCCACCCACTGTCGTCCACTGCCACCCACTGTCGTCCACTGCCACCCACTGTCACCCACTGCCACCCACTGTCGTCCACTGCCACCCACTGTCACCCACTGCCACCCACTGCCACCCACTGTCGTCCACTGCCACCCACTGTCGTCCACTGCCACCCACTGTCACCCACTGCCACCCACTGCCACCCACTGTCGTCCACTGCCACCCACTGTCGTCCACTGCCACCCACTGTCACCCACTGCCACCCACTGCCACCCACTGTCGTCCACTGCCACCCACTGTCGCCCACTGCCACCCACTGCCACCCACTGTCACCCACTGTCACCCACTGTCGCCCACTGTCGTCCACTGCCACCCACTGTCACCCACTGCCACCCACTGCCACCCACTGTCGTCCACTGCCACCCACTGTCGTCCACTGCCACCCACTGTCACCCACTGCCACCCACTGCCACCCACTGTCGTCCACTGCCACCCACTGTCACCCACTGCCACCCACTGCCACCCACTGTCGTCCACTGCCACCCACTGTCGTCCACTGCCACCCACTGTCACCCACTGCCACCCACTGCCACCCACTGTCGTCCACTGCCACCCACTGTCGTCCACTGCCACCCACTGTCGTCCACTGTCACCCACTGCCACCCACTGCCACCCACTGCCACCCACTGCCACCCACTGTCGTCCACTGCCACCCACTGTCACCCACTGCCACCCACTGCCACCCACTGTCGTCCACTGCCACCCACTGTCGTCCACTGCCACCCACTGTCACCCACTGCCACCCACTGCCACCCACTGTCGTCCACTGCCACCCACTGTCGTCCACTGCCACCCACTGTCGTCCACTGCCACCCACTGTCGTCCACTGTCACCCACTGCCGTCCACTGCCACCCACTGTCACCCACTGTCGCCCACTGCCACCCACTGTCGTCCACTGTCACCCACTGCCACCCACTGCCACCCACTGTCACCCACTGTCGCCCACTGCCACCCACTGTCACCCACTGTCGTCCACTGCCACCCACTGTCGTCCACTGTCACCCACTGCCACCCACTGCCACCCACTGTCACCCACTGTCGCCCACTGCCACCCACTGTCGTCCACTGTCACCCACTGCCACCCACTGCCACCCACTGTCACCCACTGTCGCCCACTGCCACCCACTGTCACCCACTGCCACCCACTGTCGTCCACTGCCACCCACTGTCGTCCACTGCCACCCACTGTCGTCCACTGCCACCCACTGTCGTCCACTGTCACCCACTGCCACCCACTGCCACCCACTGTCACCCACTGTCGCCCACTGCCACCCACTGTCGTCCACTGTCACCCACTGCCACCCACTGCCACCCACTGTCACCCACTGTCGCCCACTGCCACCCACTGTCACCCACTGTCGCCCACTGCCACCCACTGTCGTCCACTGTCACCCACTGCCACCCACTGCCACCCACTGTCACCCACTGTCGCCCACTGCCACCCACTGTCACCCACTGTCGCCCACTGCCACCCACTGCCACCCACTGTCACCCACTGCCACCCACTGTCGCCCACTGTCGCCCACTGCCACCAGCCGTCGCCACTGCCATTATCTGCCCTCTAATGCCGTCCACTGTCACCCACCGTCACCCCTGCCGTCCACTGTCACCCACCGTCACCCCTGCCGTCCACTGCCACCCACTGTCGTCCACTGCCACCCACTGCCACCCACTGCCACCCACTGCCACCCACTGCCACCCACTGTCGCCCACTGCCACCCACTGCCACCCACTGTCGCCCACTGTCACCCACTGCCACCCACTGTCGCCCACTGTCGCCCACTGCCACCAGCCGTCGCCACTGCCATTATCTGCCCTCTAGTGCCGTCCACTGTCACCCACTGCCACCCACTGTCGCCCACTGTCACCCACTGTCGCCCACTGTCACCCACTGTCGTCCACTGCCACCCACTGCCACCCACTGCCACCCACTGTCGCCCACTGTCACCCACTGTCGCCCACTGTCACCCCACTGTCACCCACCGTCACCCACTGCCACCCACTGTCGCCCACTGTCACCCACTGCCACCCACTGCCACCCACTGCCACCCACTGTCGCCCACTGCCACCCACTGCCACCCACTGTCGCCCACTGCCACCCACTGCCACCCACTGTCGCCCACTGTCACCCACTGCCACCCACTGTCGCCCACTGTCGCCCACTGCCACCAGCCGTCGCCACTGCCATTATCTTCCCTCTAGTGCCGTCCACTGTCACCCACCGTCACCCACTGTCACCCACCGTCACCCCTGCCGTCCACTGCCACCCACTGTCGTCCACTGCCACCCACTGCCACCCACTGTCGCCCACTGTCGTCCACTGCCACCCACTGCCACCCACTGCCACCCACTGCCACCCACTGTCGCCCACTGTCACCCACTGCCACCCACTGTCGCCCACTGTCGCCCACTGCCACCAGCCGTCGCCACTGCCATTATCTGCCCTCTAGTGCCGTCCACTGTCACCCACCGTCACCCCTGCCGTCCACTGCCACCCACTGTCGTCCACTGCCACCCACTGCCACCCACTGCCACCCACTGTCGTCCACTGTCACCCACTGTCGCCCACTGTCACCCACTGTCACCCACCGTCACCCACTGCCACCCACTGTCGCCCACTGTCACCCACTGCCACCCACTGCCACCCACTGCCACCCACTGTCGCCCACTGCCACCCACTGCCACCCACTGTCGCCCACTGCCACCCACTGCCACCCACTGTCGCCCACTGTCACCCACTGCCACCCACTGTCGCCCACTGTCACCCACTGCCACCCACTGTCGCCCACTGTCGCCCACTGCCACCAGCCGTCGCCACTGCCATTATCTTCCCTCTAGTGCCGTCCACTGTCACCCACCGTCACCCACTGTCACCCACCGTCACCCCTGCCGTCCACTGCCGTCCACTGTCACCCACTGCCACCCACTGTCGCCCACTGTCACCCACTGCCACCCACTGCCGTCCACTGCCACCCACTGCCACCCACTGTCGCCCACTGTCGTCCACTGCCACCCACTGCCACCCACCGCCACCCACTGCCACCCACTGTCGCCCACTGTCACCCACTGCCACCCACTGTCGCCCACTGTCGCCCACTGCCACCAGCCGTCGCCACTGCCATTATCTGCCCTCTAGTGCCGTCCACTGTCACCCACCGTCACCCCTGCCGTCCACTGCCACCCACTGTCGTCCACTGCCACGCACTGCCACCCACTGTCGCCCACTGTCACCCACTGCCACCCACTGCCACCCACTGCCACCCACTGTCGCCCACTGCCACCCACTGCCACCCACTGTCGCCCACTGCCACCCATCGCCACCCACTGTCGCCCACTGTCACCCACTGCCACCCACTGTCGCCCACTGTCACCCACTGCCACCCACTGTCGCCCACTGTCGCCCACTGCCACCAGCCGTCGCCACTGCCATTATCTTCCCTCTAGTGCCGTCCACTGTCACCCACCGTCACCCACTGTCACCCACCGTCACCCCTGCCGTCCACTGCCGTCCACTGTCACCCACTGCCACCCACTGTCGCCCACTGTCACCCACTGCCACCCACTGTCGTCCACTGCCACCCACTGCCACCCACTGTCGCCCACTGTCGTCTACTGCCACCCACTGCCACCCACTGCCACCCACTGCCACCCACTGTCGCCCACTGTCACCCACTGCCACCCACTGTCGCCCACTGTCGCCCACTGCCACCAGCCGTCGCCACTGCCATTATCTGCCCTCTAGTGCCGTCCACTGTCACCCACCGTCACCCACTGTCACCCACCGTCACCCCTGCCGTCCACTGCCACCCACTGTCGTCCACTGCCACCCACTGTCGTCCACTGCCACCCACTGCCACCCACTGTCGCCCACTGTCGCCCACTGCCACCAGCCGTCGCCACTGCCATTATCTGCCCTCTAGTGCCGTCCACTGTCACCCACTGCCACCCACTGTCGCCCACTGTCGCCCACTGCCACCAGCCGTCGCCACTGCCATTATCTGCCCTCTAGTGCCGTCCACTGTCACCCACCGTCACCCACTGTCACCCACCGTCACCCCTGCCGTCCACTGCCACCCACTGTCGTCCACTGCCACCCACTGTCGTCCACTGCCACGCACTGCCACCCACTGTCGCCCACTGTCGCCCACTGCCACCAGCCGTCGCCACTGCCATTATCTGCCCTCTAGTGCCGTCCACTGTCACCCACCGTCACCCCTGCCGTCCACTGCCACCCACTGTCGTCCACTGCCACCCACTGCCACCCACTGCCACCCACTGTCGCCCACTGTCGTCCACTGCCACCCACTGCCACCCACTGCCACCCACTGCCACCCACTGTCGCCCACTGTCACCCACTGCCACCCACTGTCGCCCACTGTCGCCCACTGCCACCAGCCGTCGCCACTGCCATTATCTGCCCTCTAGTGCCGTCCACTGTCACCCACCGTCACCCCTGCCGTCCACTGCCACCCACTGTCGCCCACTGTCGCCCACTGCCACCAGCCGTCGCCACTGCCATTATCTGCCCTCTAGTGCCGTCCACTGTCACCCACCGTCACCCCTGCCGTCCACTACCACCCACTGTCGTCCACTGCCACCCACTGCCACCCACTGTCGCCCACTGTCGTCCACTGCCACCCACTGCCACCCACTGTCGCCCACTGCCACCCACTGCCACCCACTGTCGCCCACTGTCGCCCACTGCCACCCACTGTCGCCCACTGTCACCCACTGCCACCCACTGTCGTCCGCTATCTCACACTGTCGCCCACTGCCGTCCGCTATCTCACACTGTCGCCCACTGCCGTCCGCTATCTCACACTGTCGCCCACTGCCGTCCGCTATCTCACACTGTCGCCCACTGCCGTCCGCTATCTCACACTGTCGCCCACTGCCGTCCGCTATCTCACACTGTCGCCCACTGCCGTCCGCTATCTCACACTGTCGCCCACTGCCGTCCGCTATCTCACACTGTCGCCCACCATCACCCCTGCCGTCCGCTATCTCACACTGTCGCCCACTGCCGTCCGCTATCTCACACTGTCGCCCACTGCCATCCGCTATCTCACACTGTCGCCCACTGCCATCCGCTATCTCACACTGTCGCCCACTGCCATCCGCTATCTCACACTGTCGCCCACTGCCGTCCGCTATCTCACACTGTCGCCCACTGCCATCCGCTATCTCACACTGTCGCCCACTTCCACGTGCCGTCACCAACTGTCGCTCATCGCTCTCCGTCCCCCACCGGTCGGCTTTGGAATGTCTGGTTGAACAGGGGGATTAGAGGCGTTGTCTAACCCTCGCCTAACGAGAATACTTCGCCATCTTCGCCTTCTGCGGGGGGGGGGGGGTTGTCATCCCTTTGCCAAGTCGTCCCTATAAAACGAAGTCAACTTCTGATCCGCATCAACAATGAAGCATAATTATAGCTACAGCTATGCTTCCGGACCTGTCGGGGCCCCGGCCACCAGCGGAAACCTCCTCCCGTCGGCCGACGCCAACGTCGGCAGCTGATGTCGCTCGGCCCGTGGTATGCTCTGCTCGGTCAGATCCAGGTGCCGGCGGATGGCCGGCACATGTGTCATCACCATGTAGCATGGGACTGTCTTCCGCCATGTAGTATGTAACCGCTGCACATGCAGGGCGGGGCTGGTCGAGAGTCGTCGACCGAGCCCCTCCCCAGAAGTACGGGTGTCGCAGTATGTGGTACTGGCACACGACTGACGTATGATGGGGTATGACCCCTCCCCGCCAGAGCAGGGCGTGCGCTCGGTGACTCACTGGTCAGGATAGACGCTGGAAGGCGGCACGGAGCAGACGTGCTAATTGGTCGCTTGGCCGACATGGTGCCGATAGGACTTAGATGCACGAACTGTTGTAAGACACGTTTCGGAGTCTGCCCAAGAAGTTTTTCAGCTGTCGTGTGACAAGCTGTCACCGTTTTGCTGCTCGTAAGCCTGGTCAATAGAAGAGCAATTAAAGGCCATTGCATTTGCGAACAAGTTGTCGCGGACGGCGAGATCAAACCTAGACTATCGCAGAGAGGAGAAGAGAACTCCCTGCACCTAGCTGAGCTAGACACATGAACCACAAACGGAGCGAGATCAAACCTAGAATATCACAGAGAGGAGACGAGAACTCCCTACACCTAACTGAGCTAGACACATGAACCACAAACGGAGCAAGATCAAACCTAGACTATCACAGAGAGGAGAAGAGAACTCCCTGCACCTAACTGAGCTAGACACATGAGCCACAAACGGAGCGAGATCAAACCTAGACTATCGCAGAGTGGAGAAGAGAACTCCCTGCACCTAACTGAGCTAGACACATGAACCACAAACGGAGCGAGATCAAACCTAGACTATCACAGAGAGGAGAAGAGAACTCCCTGCACCTAACTGAGCTAGACACATGGACCACAAACGGAGCGAGATCAAACCTGGACTCTCACAGGGAGGAGACGAGAACTCCCTGCACCTAACTGAGCTAGACACATGAACCACAAACGGAGCGAGATCAAACCTAGACTATCACAGAGAGGAGATGAGAACTCCCTGCACCTAACTGAGCTAGACACATGAGCCACAAACGGAGCGAGATCAAACCTAGACTATCGCAGAGTGGAGAAGAGAACTCCCTGCACCTAACTGAGCTAGACACATGAACCACAAACGGAGCGAGATCAAACCTAGACTATCACAGAGAGGAGAAGAGAACTCCCTGCACCTAACTGAGCTAGACACATGGACCACAATCCAGCATATTGATTGACGCACGTTCGATCTAATGATACCTAATATGACTTCGTGAGATAAACAGCTACCCCCCCTCCCTATGTCAGGTCAAAGACAAAGATCTGGATAAAATCGGATATTTTCGTCTGAAACACTATCAAGTACCAAAAATCTCGCATAACGTAAAACGAAGGTCGCGCGTGTGTCGACTTGGATATGGCCTACGGCTTGGTATCCCGCACATCATGATCCGACCCTTAGATGACCTCCAGGTCAGGTCACAGGTACCCCTGACCATATAGATTTCTAGCATTTCGGGAAGTAATGGTGGCCAAATATAGATACAAAGACAGATAAGATGCCTTAGGGATCAAAGTAGACGCTGAACTGAACTTCTTGTTACAATGTGCCATTTGAGGTCGTCCAAGGTCATTGACGTTGGATGACCTCTTGTAACTTTTTCACACCATAGGTGTGAAAAGCGATGGATGGCTTTTAAGTTAAATTTGACGCTAAACTCGAATTTATATCGAAAAAGTCATCCGAGGTCATCTAAGTATCGTTGACCTTAGATGACCATGGATGACCCATTAACAAATTATGCGTAAATAAAGGAGAAATGAGGTATTGAACAACATTTAGCACTGAACTCGATTTATACTGCATGCAGACACCCAAAGTCATCCAAGGTCAGTGGCCTTGGCAGTAAGTTATGTCGTAATATAGGTAAGTGATGTTCCAGATGTAAAATGCCAAAGGTTTATGCGACGTGTTGAGATGCAGCTTCCCTGACGTACCAAATTCAACATGATTGAACTGGCTCAGTGTTGCTCTGGTCATCGAATGCTCTGTCTGTGTGCACATCCAGGTACATTATGCACGCATTCAGTGCATCATCAAGAAGTAGGTCAGTGGCCAGTAGCGAGACGTGACTCCAGCATGAGTAAATACTGATCATCTCATCGACAGTGCCAGTGCCTCCCTTCGTACTGTTGCAAACAGCATGGCTTCTTGTAGTTGCTGGTGCTGACCAGCGGTTGAGTGTTGAGTGGAGAGCACCAGCACCACCTTGCCATCGCGCTGGCAGTACGAGCACGGCACCTTGTTGCCATCCACGGCATGCAAACATCGCGAACTTTTATCGCAGTCATTTGAGTTTCTTAGCTCTTCTGGCGGATGGCGCCTGTTGGTCTGAATAGTTCCGGCGATGTCCGGACGTTTCTGCAGAAACACCGCAGTGGAGGGTGGCGACAATAAATTATCTGGCGTCTAAAGAGCACACTTCACTCTGTTTGGACAACAAAGTAATATTGCGTGTCCTAAGAACATAAACACCCTGAGGAACCTCTTACCTGCACCCGACTTCATTGGTGCGGATATGGAGAGACTTTGCACGTGCCTCGCTGAGCCTCGATGAGGCGGTTTAGATTACCATTGATCGCTTAGTTTCAGAGAAATCGTGAGTGATGCATTATGGGTCCATTGAGTTATTCGGGGCTAAATGCATTATGCCCGTAATGCATTTAGCCCCGGTCTCCCCTGTCTATTGAGAACGTTCGTAGGGTCCATTGAGTTATTCCTCCATGTAAGTTAAAAACGTTATGCAAGCTGATTGTGGGGTAATCCAATTATTTGGAGATTGCGATTTGTGCCCATCATCAGGAACCACATCGAACGTCGCTCGAAGTCCACAGATGAGACTTACACGACGCGAATAGTTGCGACAAAGAGAACTTCGGAACTACCGTTCGTTTTTCATCAGGAAGTTCCAAAGGAACATTTCAGGGACCACATGTGGGATATTTTCCACTAGTCGCCATCTAGCTCCTTTTCGGAAAGGAGCCGCGGCTACTAGAAACACGAGCGTACATTCAGGAAAACGAGCCAGGCCTCGCAACCCAGGATAACTAAAGACAACCGGCTTTTCGCGACCGGCTTTTCCACTCAACATATCACTAACGCGTCGACCAAACCGAATATGGATTTGCCGCACCATTTACTTCAGCCAGTGATCTTCTCGGCAATGTGGCTAAAACGACCATCTATCTGTTGGATACTGTTCCCGGTACGTCATGCGTGAAGAATGCCTACATACATTAGCTTCCCGCCTGTGATTAATCTACTTTGACGCTCGGGGCAGAAACTGAATCCGGTTCCGACGATGGAGGGAAGTTGGTGCAGTCTAAGAGAGCCAATTAGGCATATATATATTTTATTTAATGTTGCATAGTATTTATAATATGCAATATTGCTTATAATTGCACTCTTATTCATCGCATAATACCAATAGCATATTTTGCAACGCCAATTACAGTTGGTGTTGTAAAACGCCGCACATCTATTGACATGCAGGTTCCATTGGTACAAACTATAATTGGAAAATATCAAAATATGTCGAGACCGGAGCCGGGTCCAGGGCCGGGTCCGGCCGGTCTGTTGCGACTATTCTCGACTTTGTCCCGGCTAATATCCAGTGGAGCGTTAAAATACCGGCATATTTGACAGACATACAAGGTGCGTTGATGCTTAAATGAAGGCAAGTTTCCATATTAAGGCAAACCACAATGTATGTCTCAATTATTCACCTATATGTATTTGATAAGCTGCACTTTTCAACAGTTTCTGGTGAAGTACCTTTCAACCGTTTAGGGAAGTAGTTTCAAGCTCATTGAATGCCGATGCCAGTTGCTCATGACGTTGCATAAGTCAAACCAATTTCTGGCAGCTGACTAATCGCTTGATCAATTGACATCAGATGTGTCCAAGAGAAGGGATGGTCGAAAAAGCCAACTTTTTCCAACCAGCTGTATTTTGCTTTCATCTGAGGAAGCTAGGTCAATTTGCAGTAATCTACGCTATACCATACCTGCAGCAATAATAATACTCAAACCACTACCTAGGTATTTAGGCAACCCTTCAACATTTCTACCTCCTACATGTCCAGCATCTTCACTCCATTCTGCCAGCTTAGCACATCCCAAACAAATGAAATGGGCGTACAGCTAAGTACCTATACACTATGCACCTTCCCATGTGTTTTACGGTATATTTAGATGCCTATGTCCGATTTTGATGAATTGACCATGATAAGTATTAGAAAGAATGATAGACCGCATGAATTGATGAAGAGAATGAGAGCACTTGATACCGTCTAATATTTTCTCAGTGTTTCTAAAAGCACAGGGGTGGTGAAAAATATTTCGAATTTCAAAAGCTTTCCCATTTTTGCATCATACTTGCAAGGGAACATCAAACTATGGATGAACGGGGTCACATTTCATCAGTATGGTAAGCCAGCAAAGCACAGAAGCAGGTGGACAGACACCACTTAACCATCGTATGCCTTACCTAAGGGTCATAAAGATCATACATCTAGGTTAATTCTACAAAGAGAACATACTACAAGAAGAGAAGATAAGAAGATGGGCTAGAATAGGTCGCTTAGCTCAGCCTCTCACCAAGACATTATTTCTAATGTACCGAAATGGTTGCCAAATATCCTACTTATGCTCATATATATGAGCTTTAAACAAACGTCATTTGAATGATGCTGCAGAACCAAACTAAGATTCCTGCCATACCCGCTTTGCATCGGCTCGTCGTGAGCATGTAAACAATAAGCGTTCAGATACCCCACGCAATACCTCTGCAATATGCACTGCACTGTTTTGCGGCACTATCTGAAATCAACTGGAGGAATTGCACGAAGGAAAGCAATCGTCTTCCTTAGTGCCCCTCCCAAAAGTCGTCTGGAACCGCTCTTGGCTAAAATGTACTTTGGAAGCTCTGTGATACTTTCTCACATCTATTCCATATAGCTCTATAGTTGCTCAGAGTCACCTCCTACATGGAACTCGGCAGTAGACCTCATACGCCTATTCGTATTCATCCTGGGCACGTCTCTGGTAAGTATGTAAGCATAAGAGCTACAAACTCTCAAGTTACGCAACCGATGGTTTTCCAACATTGACTGCTATGTTTGGTGAAGAATGGCCGTATACTTTTGAAGCTGCAAACGGTAGAAGCCAAACATTCACGACAACACAACAACAATTATTACAATTGACAATTCCAAACAATTGACAACAAAAAATATTCGCGGTGTGGCAACACTGAGCACTTTTCCGAACATGTCTCCCAAAACTCGCTCCTGGTGCCGCTCATGACGACAGTAGAGACGTGTGAAAATGGCATCTCATGCAGAGAAGATCGTTAGAAAAAGCCATCAAGCTTCCGGATGATCGCTTGAACTGCTCAGGAGACAGAGAGCAAACCTCCACAGGGGTAGGAGACACTTTGTGCCCCCTCCCCCTCTCGCAATGGAGTTAAAGTAATCCTGGTCGTCACCCTAACCGAGACTGACTAAGGCCAATTACATCCCTGACCAAAACGCCGCGACGAACCGAACAAAAGTTATACTTGCTTTGATTCAAGTTCATCTTATCGGCAATTTACACATGCATTACTGGCACTCACATGATTTTATTTTTATTTTATGTGACCTTTGATGTCATCCATGACCAGAGAAGCAATTTATTGTGCTCATCCAGCCGAACAATCGCAAGACTATCAACGGACGAAATAGGCTCAATGTGTTAGTAATTTATTTGGATATATTGGGCACACTTGAGTATATTGGGAGATATATTGGGTACTCAATGCACTTTGTGTGCTCCTGAACATAGCAATTAAGTAACTTCCAACTGCCGTTTAAATGAGCTGGATAAGCTCAAAATCGAGTCTCCAGTGAGCTGCTGAGGTAAATATAGCTAGCGTTAATACTCCCTTTCCCCTACAACGGCGTCCAGTCAAGACCCCAGTCAGGCCCGCACTGACAGTAGCACACGTCCTTTATCGAGTGATAATTATTCGTGTCCCCGTTGCAGCGATCGATGATGCACGCTCTTGGCGACATCAACATTGATATAGGTCGATATGATTTCAGCCAACGAATATATGTGCATAATATGTAATCCGTGGTTGGTAGAGAAATCATCCTAACAGCAATGCGCATCAGGATTGTTTTTTTTCAGTTGAGCCCGATTTGACAACACAGCTTCCATTGACTTCTTCACAACAGGCTATGTCGGTAGCAACGTGTTCCACCTCAGCTAGACCACAGTGAAAGCACACGAACATTATCGCGTCCTGGTCGATGGCTCGCCCTCACGAATGCTACCTTTTGCTACCTTTTTAATGCTACCTTTTTAATGCATGTACTTGTATTAGCTGACAAAGTTTCAGGCAGCCGGGCAAATGAGTCAACTTCAACGCTAATTTCGAAGGCGGCCATTCATTATGAGCTAACGAGCAATCATGCTCGTGCGAGAAAAAAACGCAATTTCAGCTGCAATCCCGCTTTCAAATATAAGATGCTAAAGTTTAATTTGGTACGGTCCAGGAACAACGCATTCGCATGGTCAGTATGCATTGCAAGCTAAACTACGAAATATACAAACTGTATACAACTGTATCCAACGAAGAATAGCAATTGTTCAGCCAAATGCTAGATTCACCCCGCTATCATTCTTCAAGATACAGCTAATGCATATTTCGCAAGTGCTTCTTTCTGTCGACTTTACCCTATCGTGTGAGGTAGAGTATAACACGGATCGGATATTCGTGCGGATATCCAGTTGGTGCGGACAACGGGGCGGATTGGACAGCCTGGCTGAAATAAACGGGTACAGATTGGATAACGGATTGACTTCTGTCGAGAAAAATGACAAGTAAACAAAATATCATCACTTTCTTCTGTTTTCCAATGTACGGCACACATACCGGCCGTTGCCGCTCCTCTCACTTACCCATCGGTCACACATTGAGATGTACGGCATACATACCGGCCGTTGCCGCTCCTCTCACTTACCCATCGGTCACACAATGAGATGTACGGCACACATACCGGCCGTTACCGCTCCTCTCACTTACCCATCGGTCACACAATGAGATGTACGGCACACATACCGACCGTTACCGCTCCTCTCACTTACCCATCGGTCACACAATGAGATGTACGGCACACATACCACACGTTGCCACTCCTCTCACTTACCCATCGGTCACACAATGAGATGTACGGCACACATACCGACCGTTACCGCTCCTCTCACTTACCCATCGGTCACACAATGAGATGTACGGCACACATACCACACGTTGCCACTCCTCTCACTTACCCATCGGTCACACAATGAGATGTACGGCACACATACCGGCCGTTACCGCTCCTCTCACTTACCCATCGGCCACACATTGAGGTGTACGGCACACATACCACACGTTGCCACTCCTCTCACTTACCCATCGGTCACACAATGAGATGTACGGCACACATACCGACCGTTACCGCTCATCTCACTTACCCATCGGTCACACAATGAGATGTACGGCACACATACCACACGTTGCCACTCCTCTCACTTACCCATCGGTCACACAATGAAATGTACGGCACACATACCGGCCGTTACCGCTCCTCTCACTCACCCATCGGTCACACAATGAGATGTACGGCACACATACCACACGTTGCCACTCCTCTCACTTACCCATCGGCCACACATGGCAATGCGAAAGCACAGTGGTGATGCACGGAAGACTGCGTGCTCGTGAAGTCAGGAAATGTGAACGCTACCAATGAACCACTTGTGCAATGACGGACGTTTCGTCTGTGCAGGGAAGCAGCCCAGAACACCAGCCATCAGTGTAAACTTGGCCGACGCAACCAGGTCACGTCAATCATTTCCGCCGTCACATACATTGCTGAATCAATCACAAATAGGGAGGCACGATTTTACCATGCATATGACGTGATAACGTTCATAGCTGTACGTGATAGAACCAGCTATCCATCGGCCACCCTGGTGCCGCTGGTGTGCTGGTAGCCGACGATGGGTGAGTGAGAGGAGCGGCAGCGGCCGGTATGTGTGCCGTACATCTCATTGTGTGACCGATGGGTGAGTGAGAGGAGCGGCAGCGGCCGGTATGTGTGCCGTACATCTCATTGTGTGACCGATGGGTGAGTGAGAGGAGCGGCAGCGGCCGGTATGTGTGCCGTACATCTCAATGTGTGACCGATGGGTAAGTGAGAGGAGCGACAGCGGCCGGTATGTGTGCCGTACATCTCATTGTGTGACCGATGGGTAAGTGAGAGGAGCGGCAGCGGCCGGTATGTGTGCCGTACATCTCATTGTGTGACCGATGGGTGAGTGAGAGGAGCGGCAGCGGCCGGTATGTGTGCCGTACATCTCATTGTGTGACCGATGGGTAAGTGAGAGGAGCGACAACGGCCGGTATGTGTGCCGTACATCTCATTGTGTGACCGATGGGTGAGTGAGAGGAGCGGCAGCGGCGGGTATGTGTGCCGTACATCTCATTGTGTGACCGATGGGTGAGTGAGAGGAGCGGCAGCGGCCGGTATGTGTGCCGTACATCTCATTGTG
This sequence comes from Ashinkailepas kermadecensis, assembly GCA_034440615.1. Lineage (NCBI taxonomy): Eukaryota > Metazoa > Arthropoda > Thecostraca > Neolepadidae > Ashinkailepas > Ashinkailepas kermadecensis. The sequence continues at coordinate 132,191 of JAOTOM010003252.1, forward strand.
TGACCGATGGGTGAGTGAGAGGAGCGGCAGCGGCCGGTATGTGTGCCGTACATCTCATTGGTGTGACCGATGGGTGAGTGAGAGGAGCGGCAGCGGCCGGTATGTGTGCCGTACATCTCATTGTGTGACCGATGGGTAAGTGAGAGGAGCGGCAGCGGCGGGTATGTGTGCCGTACATCTCATTGTGTGACCGATGGGTAAGTGAGAGGAGCGGCAGCGGCGGGTATGTGTGCCGTACATCTCATTGTGTGACCGATGGGTGAGTGAGAGGAGCGGCAGCGGCCGGTATGTGTGCCGTACATCTCATTGTGTGGCCGATGGGTGGGTGAGAGGAGCGGCAGCGGCCGGTATGTGTGCCGTACATCTCAATGTGTGACCGATGGGTAAGTGAGAGGAGCGACAACGGCCAGTATGTGTGCTGTACATCTCATTGTGTGACCGATGGGTAAGTGAGAGGAGCGACAGCGGCCGGTATGTGTGCCGTACATCTCATTGTGTGACCGATGGGTGAGGGAGAGGAGCGGCAGCGGCCGGTATGTGTGCCGTACATCTCATTGTGTGACCGATGGGTAAGTGAGAGGAGCGACAACGGCCGGTATGTGTGCCGTACATCTCATTGTGTGACCGATGGGTGAGTGAGAGGAGCGGCAGCGGCCGGTATGTGTGCCGTACATCTCAATGTGTGACCGATGGGTGAGTGAGAGGAGCGGCAGCGGCCGGTATGTGTACCGGTCGGCTGGGTCGGAACTGCGGCCGCGTCTGTCTACCGGGCGGGTCAAGTTGCGCCAATGCCGGTCCCGTGTGCCCCGCACAGCAAATTCGGTACCCACAGGTGGGCTGAGTCCCTGCAGCTATCGTGAGCCGCTGGTGCTCGCCGGCGACATCGAGCTGAACTCGAGACGGGTAGCTGCCGGGGAGCGACCAGCGATCCCGACCCCACCGTCTCCCATGTCGGCGTGATCAGCCTGGAGAATAGGCTCGGTGACCTCCGATCATGTGCTCCAGCGATGCAATGTGGTCGCCTTCACCGAGTCGTGGTTTGTCGACCGTGTTGCCCCGACAGCCGGAAGACGGGTTTCTATGTCGTGAACCACAGACGGCAAGCGTATTTTTTAGAAGTGCCAACATGAGCATCGGCATGTTTTCGCACACTTATCCATTGTGGAGCGTAGAAAAGCGTGTGGTGAGATTTATGAGAAAGACATAGGTGCTTTGTAATGCGTATGTACTGGATCGGTATCTATTTATTGTGTACATGTCTGTCATATCTTGATTTGACCTGTCAGTGGTGCTACATCACTGTTTGTGACGATATCAACAATAGACAATGACCACGTACATTCTATATTAATTGATAATCATATGCATGGGCTCTTGCGATGTAATGGAATCTACTCGTCCGCCCATTCATTGATGGTTTTGTGTAATTTGTGTCACCTCGGATTTTGCATGCGGGGAAGGGAGACGAGATAGTTTTGGGTATATTATTTCCATTAAACGCCCTAGGCGTAATGCTAGCTTTAACGAAGTTTGTGTCCGATGCGTTCCTGCGCCTCCGGAGGTGGCGACGCCAATATTATGTATCTACTTGGTATTCAGCTGGCCAATTTGCAGTCTGTTCGTATCATAACACACAGTCTTACAGGCTACCACAGTGTCATGCAGATACCACAGGCTCGTAGGCTACCATAGTGCCATGCAGATATGGGTCATTACATCTGCCAGCAAAGCAACCACGAATACAGATCAAATCAAACTATCACAGTGATCCACAGCTATACGTGAAGTTACATTGTCCTAACGACCCAGAGCCATATGTGGGGTCAGATTCCACGAGATCTACAGTCACACGTGAGGTCAGACTGTCCCAGTGATCCACGGTCACACGTGAGGTCAAACTGTTCCTCTAACTGTCCCCGTCACAGTTACATGCAAGAGCAGATTGCTTCTGTCATCCACAGTCACACTTGGGGGTCAGACTGCCCGGGTCATCCACAGCCACACTTGAGTTCGGACTGTCCGAGTCATCCACAGTCACACTTTAGATCAGACTTATCCGAGTCATCCACAGTCACACATGAGGTCAGATTATCCGAGTCATCACCAGTCACACCTGAGGTCAGACTATCAGAGTCAACACTAGACACGCTTGAGGTCAGACTGTCCGCATCACCAACAGTCACACTTCCGACTGCCTAAGTAATCCACAGTCACACTTGAGGTCAGACTATCCGAGTCATCCACAGCAACACTTGGGGTCAGACGTCACCTCGCCACCCGACATCACCGGATCCTCACCACGCATCGGTACCATCACCCCATTACCCACCACCACCGTTGTCTTGCCACTCGCCAGCGCTATCACCTCAGCGCTATCATCCACCACCACACCACCCCGCCACTCACCATCACTGGATCATCATCACGCACCACCACAGCCACCTCGCCGCCATCCACCATCACCGGGTCATCTATACGCACCACCACCTTCATCTCACCACCCATTTCCACCGTCACTGCACCACCCACCACGACCCCAGGCATATGTCTTAGGCGCCAAACCGTCTCAATCCTCACAATTAATAATCACGAATAAACAGCCGTGAACACTGTTGCCTCGTCGCACAGCAGTAGCCTGCACATTCCGCCTGAACGCGGCCACCGAAGTTCACTATCAACGGCGGGCTACTGGCATATTCAGCCCGCGCGCGGTCGATAGCAGCTCACCAGGCCGTGTGGTGGCTGGTGTGTATATTCAGACACACATGGGCACGGGCGGTGGCGGGTGTCTGTATTCAGACATACGTGGGCATGGTGTGGTGGCTGGTGTGTATATTCAGACACACATGGGCACGGGCGGTGGCGGGTGTCTGTATTCAGACATACGTGTGCATGGTGTGGTGGCTGGTGTGTATATTCAGACACACATGGGCACGGGCGGTGGCTGGTGTCTGTATTCAGACATACGTGGGCATGGTCGGCTCACCAGGCCGTGTGGTGGCTGGTGTGTATATTCAGACACACATGGGCACGGGCGGTGGCGGGTGTCTGTATTCAGACATACGTGGGCATGGTCGGCTCACCAGGCCGTGTGGTGGCTGGTGTGTATATTCAGACACACATGGGCACGGGCGGTGGCGGGTGTCTGTATTCAGACATACGTGGGCATGGTCGGCTCATCAGGCCGTGTGGTGGCTGGTGTGTATATTCAGACACACATGGACACGGGCGGTGGCGGGTGTCTGTATTCAGACGTACGTGTGCATGGTGTGGTGGCTGGTGTGTATATTCAGACACACATGGGCACGGGCGGTGGCGGGTGTCTGTATTCAGACATACGTGGGCATGGTCGGCTCATCAGGCCGTGTGGTGGCTGGTGTGTATATTCAGACACACATGGGCACGGGCGGTGGCGGGTGTCTGTATTCAGACATACGTGGGCATGGTGTGGTGGCTGGTGTGTATATTCAGACACACATGGGCACGGGCGGTGGCGGGTGTCTGTATTCAGACATACGTGGGCATGGTCGGCTCACCAGGCCGTGTGGTGGCTGGTGTGTATATTCAGACACACATGGGCACGGGCGGTGGCGGGTGTCTGTATTCAGACATACGTGGGCATGGTCGGCTCACCAGGCCGTGTGGTGGCTGGTGTGTATATTCAGACACACATGGGCACGGGCGGTGGCTGGTGTCTATATTCAGACACACGTCAACACGGACCGCTTGTCAGGGCGTGCAGAAACACACGGAGCCCATCGCGTCGGGACAGGCTACGTGACGGCGCGTCATGGCACGTGGCGGCACGTCATGACACGGCACGCTCCGCCGCACGGTGTCACAGTTTGTTAGAGGTCAGCTCGCCGTGCCGACAGCGAGGCAAATGCGCCTCGGCTGCACGGGTTGCGACGACCCTAGAACTGGGTCGTCGTGTGGGCCCACCCGCGCGTCTCAGTGAAGCTTGAGCCAGTTCACATTCTGCATGCGGACAGGGGGCTTGGCACGTCGCGAACTAGTTGTAGCTTGACGGGCCATTCCTAGTGCCAAATGGACGCATCGAACCAAATTGTGGCGCGAGGTCGTCAAGGCCGCGATTGCCGCCAGTGCAGGGACAGGGAGACCCAAACCCGATTACCGCCACTGGGGAGACCCAAACCCGACAGGGGAGACCCAAACCCCCAGTGCTTGTATGACCATCCTCCAAACGAGCCAAATGGACAACTATAGCTCTTTGTTGTTGTAGCGGATGGAATATTTTTCACATTATTTTGTGGCAAGCGAGGCCGAAACCAGAGCGGATCCCATATAAATCGGACAAATGTTCATCTGAACAAACCGGCCCGCACTTGAAGCCTTAAACACATCTATTTGCAATGTCCCAAACCGAAAGTTATTCACTCAGAATTTGTCCCGGTCTTTTAATTTTGAGTTTTTGCACCTTTCACGACATTAGTTCCTTTGATGTGCGCGCATGTTTTTTCACCGAATAGGTTTTATGGTGGAAACTCCACCATGAAGCCTACTCAGTGCAAAACCATGCGCGCATAACAGCAGCTGGTGTCAAGCCAGCTGCTGTTGTGCTGTTGTGCTGTTGCTGCTATTGTGCACCGGTTCAAGGCCAGCCGAACAGCCGTCGGCCACGTGGCTACGCGTCATGCGACGTGACCTGCGCGTCCCGAGGCTGGGTACTGCGTTGCCAGACTCGGTCCGATGAAGGGCGACATTGAGCTGAGCGGCTGTGAGACAAAAGGGACGGCGACGCAGGGTAGAACTAATGCTAAATCAGCGACTTGGCATAGTACAGTAAAGCTTGATATATCCATTCAATAATCCGCAGATGAGACTGAGTTCTGTGAGATTGCAGCCAATTTCGGGTCAATCGGGCTGTGTTGTCCTCAATGCACGTATTCCGAACTTGAAGGTACCAGTTCCGCAATCCAGCTCCTCTGCCCAATGTAGGGCAGAGGAGGGCAATGCACTCCGTAGGGCAACGTAGGTCAATGCACTCAGTATTTGAATGCACAGTGCCGAATGTTGGAAGCAGCCTGACATACCGCACGCCGTGTAACTTGGACGCTACAGGGTGCATGTTTAATGAGCTGCCGAGAGCATAGTTGCCGTCCGTTCACAGGCTTCCTATCGCGGTATGGTGTCCCATCCCGTGCCCACGATTGGCTATACCGGTGGGTCGCTTTATGTGCATGTGTGATAGGTTTCTGACGGAGTGTGCCTCTGCTGGATGTAGATAACAATATAGCTGAGGTAACTGCAATATTCGGAACGCAGTAATGGACGCGGATCGAGCGGAAGGCCTTTCAGTCTCTCCCAGTCACCTATCAGTCACCTATTTGAGACGCTTTGCTTTTCAATCATCTAAGGTACGAAGAAGCAATATTTTTTTCTTCATTCTGCTCAATAGTACTCACAAGTGTCGTGCCAAGTCAGGGAAGTCCACAGTCCCCCTGAACATTTACCTGTCGTGTGTTGGGTCAGAAGTTGGCGCCGAGCGCCGATCATGTTCGCCTCTGGTTATAGATTTAAATCAGATGTAGAAGTCACCAAGTATTGTGTGTAAATAAAATATATATACGACCTTCAATATACCAGGAGGTGCTGAGTTGACATCAAAAGTAACGATAAGGGTTGTACTTTGTTGCTCAACGTTTCGGCCAGGGGCCATCGTCAGGAGTCAATGAAGTGTCAATGAAGGAGTCAATGTCAGGTACCTGTCAGTACACGACAGGTACCACTCCTGACGATGGCCCCTGGCCGAATCGTTGAGCAATAAAGTACAACCCTTATCGTTACTTTTGATGTCAACTCAGCACCTCCTGGTATATTGAAGGTCGAATATATATTTTATTTACACACAATGTCTAAAACCCAGGAGCATCTAAGAGCCATTCTTCGTTATATTGGAAGTTACCAAGTAAGATCGTCCGGTAATCCTGCACGACATCGAACTTCAAATGAAGTGTAGTGGTTCCAACTCAGCCAGCACATGCCTGTGGTGATGCTTGGCGTTCGCGGCAGTGTTGGTACTAAACCCACAGTGGGCTGATTATATGACGAATGATATAGAACAGTTGAAAGCATTGCCGATCTACCCAGCTGAAGTCGGGTCAGCGAGCCCGAACATAAACACTTGCAGTTTGATTTCTGGCTGAATATGACTTGCAACCATGCACCACTTTCCTTGGGGAGATACCAGGACTTCCCATCAGTGTAACATTTTTAATGATGTTCAGTGCATTGGTGGGCATTATTTGGGTGACAAATATTAACACAAATAGCCTTTTGCTCATATTAGTTCCGGAAGATCGAAATAATTGAAGACACATATAAAAAGATACGGTTCCAGGCCTTGCTCAAGGTGCGCAGTGTTGACAGAAAAACAGTGCTTCATTACGCAGACCAATGCGAGTTCTATATAACGCGCGCTGCAAATCGAGCCCCAAAATAATCAGTCCCCACACAAGAGGGGAAAGTACTACTTAAAAATTAAATATATATTTTGCAACATAGTACGATTTATGAATCACACCACCCTTATCAACTTATATCCTAACTACACATATTGGTCGTTCAATGCACTGCTGATTCAAACTCCTCAAACACGTCTGGTTGATCGACGCACAGTTCGTGATGATGCTTGTTCTGTTAAGGTGAATGCTAAGATGAAACCAAGGCAGTCAAATGCCATCCTACGCCAATATGCGACCCAACTAATATATTACTGCCAGATAAAAAAAAAACACTGCTATGACTAGACTGGTTTCAATCGGCGTCAGGATAATGTTTGTGCTCATAGTGTAACAAAGTTGGTTTTCGGGCATCTTAATCCCAGCCATTCAGCCCCCTACCCCCACCGTTCCTGGCGCGACAAGTTTCCGGCACCTACCTGGCGCCTGCCTGTCTGCTTGCCTACGTAAGCAAGCCACCGCCCCGATCGAGGCCGATCAGTGGACATTGCCCTGTCCCCCTCCCTCCTTCCGGCTGACACCCCACCGCCCCGGCCGCTGCAGATGTGTCCTCGATAGCCGGCACCGAGACCAACCCCTCCCTCACCGTCAAGTGGGGCCATTAAATAATATTGTTTAAAAGATAATATTGTTTAAAAAAACAATATTATCACAATAACAATATTAAGTATAATCCTTAACGTTACTTTTGATGTCAACTCAGCACCTCCTGGTATATTGAAGGTCGTATGCTTTCTTTACACGCATTAAATAATTCATATAATTCATTCATTATAATTGGTGGGGCCATTCAATAATTATCTTCATTATCCTTGACACCACAGCCCGGTTTCTAGAACCCCTTCGGAGAGCTGTGTGACAATGTCCTTCATCATTCTGTGGTCGGAGCGCCGCCGTCGTCAGATGCTGGGCTGCAGCGCCCCGAATCCGTCGGCAAGAGTTGCCGTGCAGCGCGAGAGTTGCCCAGTTGGCATTGTAGCAGCTCACGTGTCCGGCGCCAGGCCGAGCGAGGCTGCCGATGTGAACTCTCAGCACCAGTTCCCACGGATGGAGACCGAAACGCTGAGATCAGAATCTGTCTCTGATGTCAGAGGGACAGCGGGCCGCCGCTTGCGGTAGAAGTCACAGAGTTCGCCTTTGTTCCCTGGCCATGCGGCGCAGTAGTGACGTGGACTAAGTCACGTGACCAGTGACGTGTCGTACTGTGAGCTACCTTGTGACGGAGCCGAGAGGGCACAGAAGGGAACTGGCCGTCGAGACGCACGGTTGTGAGTCGGAGCTCGACGGGGCAGGGTGGCCGAGGGAGGGCCAGCCCTGTCCCGTACTTCGGTGCTGAGGTACGTCGGACTCTGCCTGAGAGTCGCTGCGTCTGTTGAGATGTAGTTCTCTGATAGAAAATAGTTGCACCTGTCTGTCAAAGTGAAGCTACATTGTTAACGCCATATCAAGCTGCGCCATTAATGTCTGGTCTTCGTGGCCATTTGTCTGTTGACTAATTTGCACAATATAGAAGTGCTGGCTTTGGAGGAGCGTGTCAAGACGTGAGATCAGAGCTCTGAGATGAAGGCTCAGAGCCATGGAATGAATACTCCCGGGGTCTTAATATCGTCCAACGCTGAGGTCAAACCCTAGACTAATCCACGAGCCAAAAATGAAGGTTTTCCCCAGTCGTACATGAAAGCAAGGGGGCAGAAAAACCTTTTTACAATAGTGTTGGTTTTTTTGTTGCGAATTTCAATCGATTCACCAATTTTCAACGCTGCCACATCCTTACGTATTCCAATAATACGTAATATATTATTACTATAATACGCAATAATAACACTGTGAAAGTCTCCGGTGCTATATTTTCATGAGCGTGCGTCGAACGAGTGTGATCATCTAATGGAATGTTTCGTGTTCAATATTCGGCGTCCCAGAGATGCTCATTCTACCGCTGCCTCTTCCTTCGCTTACTTTCACCTGTATGTGTGACATGTCAAGCAGAAAAGAGAGTACAGGTTATTAAATAAGCCGCTTTTTCAGATGACAGCGTCCCTGCAGATTACCCTCACATCTGCTACGATACTTGACACTGGAGCGGCGGCTGGGTGCAGCGAGTGCTGATGATATTATAGCCTAGACAGCGTTCTACGACTTTTTCATGCAACCTAGGTTGGATACAAGAAGATTTGATTACATCCTGCACTCTCCTGGACAGCACAACGTCGATAAACGTCAGTGAAATACAATTCATTTCTGGTCCCGAGTCCGGAGCTAAATTCCGCTGCCAACAGCGTGGAATTGCAGTGCTGAGCCCAGATTTAGTGATACGGGCACCATAATGGGCCCAATGTCATCTTCAGCTTCAGAAAATGCTCTTATGAAAGTGAAGCAATGATTCATTAAAACACACACACACACACATACACACACACACACACACACATACACATATATGTATATGTGTATATATATATATATATATATATATATATATATATATATATATATATATATATATATCAGAATTACAGGCGTCGGTCCGCACCCAATCACTCGCCTTCAGATGTGTTCATTCTGAGGACCAAACGGGACAACCCTGACCTGATTATATAGCAATTAGACAAGGCAAGACAATGCTTTGTGCTGCTTGCGAAAGAGGAATACATGTACAAAGCACGGGTCATTACATCCACATATGAAGAATTAAACAGAATCCGACATCAAAATTTGAACCTAACACTAAACTTGTCATCAATTGTACGCTGAGGGATAAAATCCCTGACAAAGCTTTTCGGGATATCAAGTCTTCCAGCTTCCGCACCGCCGAGTTATATGGGATACACAAAACGCATAAACAGGGTGACCCCCTGCGGCAAATTGTATCCGGTTGCGGGACTGCCGTGGACAAGTAGTCCCTCTCCGAGCTGCGCGCCACAGTGTTCGGCATGGACAGCACATCCGCCTGCGGGGAGGGGGGCGGCGGCATCACCGTGGGTATGATCAGGCTGAGTTTTGACGTCATTGGCAGTGTGCTTCTGCATTTGGTCAACTCCAGTCTCACCACTGCCGACGTCCCCATCTCCTGGAAGCAATCCATAGTTTATCCCATCTTTAAATCCGGTGATCCTACCAGCCCATCCAACTACCGGCCCATCTCTATTGTCCCGATCATTGCTAAAATTGTGGAGCGTGCAGTCCACCAGCAACTCTACGCATACCTATCCAACAACCACCTCCTCTCTCCTACCCAGCATGGTTTCCGCCCCCGTCACTCAACGGAGACCGCGCTGATATCCATATCCGACCAGATTCTATCGGCCAATGATCGTGGTGAGATGTCTCTCCCTTGCCTCCTGGACTTGAGCAAGTGCTTTGATGTGATAGACCATTCAAAACTTTTGACCAAATTAAGCCAGGACGGTATCGACACTTCATGGTTTAGGCCTATCTGAAAGACCATACCTAAAGTGTCAGCCTCACTGACAGTCTGGGTCCCAGCTTAAAATCTGTTCCACTTCCAAACAACATCGGAGTTTTTCAAGGCTCATCTCTCGGCCCTTTGCTCTACTGCGTCTTCGCCAACGACCTCAGTCTGTTCGCTGAAGTCGCAGTAGTCGTTCAGTATGCAGATGACACACAAATTTTGGTCACCGGAAACAAAACTCGCATCTAAAGTGTCGCTACCGAGTTGGAACACGTCCTGGCCTCCCTCGACGTTTGGTTCCGCGGTAACGGTCTAAAAGTAAATGGGAGAAAACCCAGCTTATGGTCTCTGGCAGCCGACACAATTTGCGCAATCTCCCCAACTTCACTGTAACGTTTCGCGATTAACAATTGCTACCCTGTTCGGAAGTAAAAAATATAGGGCTCACTTTTGATCGCACCCTCAGCTGGGACTCGCATGTTTCCACTATTACCAGACGATGCTTCGGAACTTTGGCCGGTCTATCGCATCTCGGGGGCCACCTGCCACCATCTGTCATCTCGGTGCTCGTCAATTCCTTGGTCCTTGGTCCTCTCTCAGATCCGATACTGCATTCCGGTGCACGGAAATAGTACCCAAAAGAATATGTCTCGGATTCCAAAAATTATAAAGTATGGAGCAAGAGTTATTTTCGGACGATCTAAACTTGACCAATCTCACGGATCTGTTAGAGTGTCTTGGCTGGATGAGCGCTGAGAACTTGGCCTCATACCACACGCTGTGCCTACTTCACAAGGTGCGCCGACTGCAGGAGCCGGCTTCATTAGCCGGCACTATCTCAACAGTCGCCGAACACAGTGACCGCCACACCCGTCAGGACCGGGACCTATATGTCCTCAAGGTCGCGAACAGAGATGGGCAGGCGCCGTTTTTGTTCCAGAGGTCCTGCCCTGTATAATTTACTGCCACACGAAGTGAGGCAACTGCCAGTTCCCACGTTTGGTCGCCGCGTTAGGCGGCATTTGTGCATGGGACCGGTCAGATTGACCTGATCTACTTCCTGACTTCTTATCATACTTGCTGACCTCTTATCCTACTTGCTGACCTATCTTCATACCTGCTGACTTCTTATTATACTTACCGTACCTGCTGATTCTTTCCGTGCCGCTGGTATGAGGAAATGTTATATGTTTTATGTATGCCTGTGACAGCCCTTTTTTCATATGACATCTGTTTTAAAACGCGACAATAGGCTGTAATAACCACGAGTATATTGTGGATGGCCTGAATATACGTCTTTGTCTTTGTCTTCGTCTTTGTTACCTTTGCTCTTAGCGTGAATTATCACTCAACTACTAGTTTCGTTCCGGCACACCTGAGCAATACGTATGGTTATTTACATAGACTTCGACAGCAATCAACATGTGGCCTACCTACTGGTGGTCATCACCTTCACACTGAACGTCACCGTCCGGTACGGTAACATACCCATATCTGAAGCCATCACGGCCACCACAAACGTCACAAAAAGACACACCGACAAGATCAGCCTGTTTGGGCTTGCTCTAACCGACATACACTTTACTCACGCACTGCTTGGAGAACGACTTGTTTAGTTCCGGCCAAAAATTATATC
>JAOTOM010003253.1:0-143788 GCA_034440615.1 Ashinkailepas kermadecensis
AGCTCTTGTGATTTCAAAAACATTCTAGCTCTGAGGCTGGCCCTCAATATTCATCACAGCGAATCGCCAGCCAGCAGAGTTGCTTAATCCATCAGGGACCTTGTTCGTCCATTAGGTGCCGCTCTCAACCTCAGGGAATCCTAGCCCAGTCCTCTTTGATGCTCAGAGGTCCTATTCATCACTCAGGGTCCTCTCTTGTTTTTAGACGCCTATCATAGTCATCAATAGCCCGTCTATTTCTCTCTGGGCCATTTAATCTCTGAGATGGGCCCTCACTTGAGTCCTCTTCAGCTCTTATGGGTCCTGTTCATCCTTCAGGGGCCCTTTCAAACCAAGAACATCCCAGCCCTCTTTGGGCCGTCAGGCACCTGTTTATTCCTCAGCTGGCAGGGTCCAATTCCAACTGAGACTGTGTCCAGCTGCAATGTGCACTCCAGCTCTCTGACGGCCCCTCTCTTGTCTTCACGGCACTTGCCCGCCTGTCAGGGTGGACGCCTCCGGGTCTCAAGGAACCTTTCCACACCAACTGCAAGTACCTTTTAGTATGTCTTCGGTTATATCTCTGCCCCTCAGTGTGGTCGCCTGGAGAGCGTCATCTCATCCGCCAAGGGTGGGTGCCCCTTCACCCTTGGAACTGTCACTGCTTTTAACAGCCCCCGGACATTTCCATGGGCTTAGAGATCCTTTACGCGGTACCGGGAACCATGCGCTTCGGCCCGGATCGTCTCGTAACACTATTTATTAGCCCGAGCCCCGCTAGGCCCCTCTCCAACAGCGTGAGCCAAAGCCGACCCAGTGACCTTGCACTTTAAGGCCCGAGCCCCTCTTCCTTTGCTGAGATTTTCTATTTCACGGCGCGGGACACTCTCCGTCGTGCCGGATTCCCCTCTTTCAAAGCTCTGACCTTATCTATTGCGCATAGGGCCCCTGTATGGCTTAGGTCTGCCTAAGGGCCGTTCCTACTGGTTCTGTGCCCTCTCTAGCAGCCCGGGGTCCTTCACGGCTTCTAGGAGTCTTGTCCGTCGGCGTAAGGGCACTCCTTAGCGATACAGGGCCTCTTCTGTCAGGCCAGATGCCCTCTTTCAACAGCAGGAACTCTTCCATTAGGCTAGGGGCCCGTATTGCTCGAAGCCCCATCTGACCGGCACAGGTTCCTTTCTGACACCCGGTTCCTCTCCGGAAACTAGGGAACCCTCCGTTGTCTCCGGGATCCCTCTTTGACGGCAGGGGCCCTTTCCGGCAAGCCGCAGGCCGTTTTCAAACGCTTCGACCCCTCCATCAGGTCAGGACCCTTTCTTTGGCTTGGGTCCCGGCGTCAACCCTAGTGGCCCTTCATATTGGTTGGAAGCCCTCTCCGTCAACCCTTCTAACGATCCGGGCCCTCCGTCGATCTAGAAGCCCTTCACGTTAGCCCAGCCAAGAGCCCTCAACATCTTCCCGAAGGCACACTCTGTTGACTCTGGGTTCTCTTCGTCGGCCATGGACCTTTTCCGTCAACTGTGGGCTCCTTTCGTTGGCGGTCAAGGGGCCCTTCACGTCGACCCAGGGGTAAAGGGCCCGCAAAGGGCACCTGCACCGACCGCCTTAGGGGTCATGCGGGCGCCTAGAGGCTTTTCGCCTGGAGGGCCCCTCCGACCCTCCGGGGTGCGGCACCCTTCGCCCCCTTGGCTACGTCACTGAGTCAGTTAGGTATTCTGGCGTCAGAAAAGAAAACCGGAATTTTGCCGGTGTAGAGGCCGAAGGGGAGAAAGCAGACGAGTTGGGATGATCCTGGGACTAAACAATTACCTATAAAGAACAGTTCCTGAGAGGTCATCACAAAATGCGATGAAGAGGAAACGGGCTAGAAAGCTCCCAGCGACTACAAGCCTCTGTTGGTCGTACCGTATAACGTATATAGAAAAGTGACGGAATGATAACTAGGATACTTTAGCCACATACACAGCTAGGCGTAATACTAGGAAGAGTATTCACAGGTGGTTGGTGCATCCCACGGACAAGGTGATAAGAGGCTAAACTCATGGGCCATTTATTGTTATAACTGTCAATGTCAAAGAGTTTATGCGGGAGGAACGTGTAGGACGAAAACTACTAGAACGGAACTAGAACGGAACGGCGTATGACGGAAGCTATACCCACTAAATTTGGAGGGTAGATTGCGGCTGCAGAGATACATTTGATGACCCTAGATCAATGCCCCCCAGGGTCAAATGAGGTCCAGATCTGCCGCCACGCCACTCCGCTACTCCACTAGCGCCGGCGAAAACATTGTGACCTTGAACTCTTGATGGCCGGCGGCCGGTCGGTCGATCGTGCGTGCCCTCCCCCCAGTTCTTATTCTCACCAATGGATGTAAAAAATTATATGTGCAAAAATATCAATCAAATTAAAACTATTAATTCTCAACAATGTCCCGCGTTTTTCATTACTATATTTTTCCTCGTTTATGAGATGTTCTTGAAAAACAGGAGTTGTGGGTGGATTCTCCCCTCGACTCTGGTAGGCTTTGCGCGTGTTCACGCTGTCTTCTCCTCCACACAAAATATCAAGGTCGCAATGCATTCTACAGGCTAGCCCCACCCACTCTCATAAAACCACATGCTTCGTTTGAATCCACTTTATTGTCGTACTAATAGTCTCCTACGGTTTTGTGGTGTATTATGTAGTTCATACCACCAGACTTTCACTGAACTGGTAACACGTACAAGATTTTCGTCTTACCTGCGCCAGATTTGGCGTTTTATTTGTTGTGAGGGAGTGGCCGAGGAAGTCAGCCAGCCATTTGTGCGGATTGTGCGTTTTTGTTCAAAGGTTCTGTCATATTCCGCTTTGTGACGCGTGAGGTTGCAGGAGGATCCCGTGGTGCGCTGTTTTAAAACCACACTTACAGATATGAAAATGGTACGTATTGTAGAGCTGAAAAACACCTTGGAAAGTGTCTTGACTCCAAGTGTGAAGTTTTTATTGTGGCGAGATCGCTGTGTTGGCTGGGACAAAGCGCTCGCCCACTGTCGAGTCCAATTCGAATAGTGGCAATGCGGCGATGTGCCCCTTTACACGAAAATGGGGCCAAGCGGTCATCACGCGAGCCCCCTGTGGTTGTCATAAATATCCCACTGAATATCTGGAGCCAACATGTAGGCCTGCCTAGCCTACCTACCTACTTTGCTCTCATTCAAAATTAAACATTTCTTTTGTTTTTTACTTTTCTCCACCTATGGCATTTGAAGAAAATGTTATTAAAGATAGATTAAGATGATATGACCATTAATTCCTGCTGGAAGTGCATGCTTTTCAGTTGGGGACAAATTATCTGGTCTTAAATAACATAATCTATCTTAACCTGGCTAGCCTTTTTCTTTGTTTAACCAAACCAAACCTAGCCTAGCATCCTTTCTTCAGAAAATGGTGTTAAGAACTGGCCAGTTTTTACTTCCTTAAAATGTCAACAACTTGTAATTTCCGATGGAAATGAATGGTTGCATTGCCTTGTTCACATTCAGATATATTTGTTGGTAAATTTCCAGAAACAGGTAAAATGTGATTTTTGGGAATTTTTTTCTTCAATACAGGGTATTTTAACATAAAAATCATGATGTGACCACTCATTTTCTCCGCAAATGATTACTTTTAAGTCAGTGACGATTGATGACGTCATAATGATTTGATGTCATACGCATTAAGTCGGGGGAAGAAAAAAAAACCTAACCGAACCTAACCTAGACTAAGATAACAGCATAATAGATAAAATATATTACATCATAATATAATCTAACCTAACCTAACCTAACCGGAAAACCAGAATCGTCCGAAACAAATGTTTCCGCCATGACGTCATCAAATATATTGAAAATAAAATAATACAGCATCGCAAGAAATTTCCGGCCCTTATCGACGGTTGCTGGTGCGACGTGTTGCAAGTATTCATTCTCGGAGATAATGTCGAATTAAGGCAGAAACAAGGTTTTCGATGACAAAGAGTATTAAATTGAGTGCATGAAGTGTTGAATGTCTTCTTTATCACGTCTGTGACACCAGGTACGGATAATTATATGCGATGTACTATGTTTGCAGTGAAGATTATGGTCGTGTATTTGTTTGCCAACTGAAAAATAATTATTTGCAGAGAAAATGAGTGGTCGCATCATGATTTTTACATCAAAATACTTTGTATGAAAAAAAAATTCCAAAAAATCGCATTTTACCTAGATCTGGAATAATACCTATTTTTCTGCATTAATGTTTTTGCAAAATGTGTGCCAGGCTTGATGTAAAGATACTATATTTTCTACCTAGGTAGGAAAGCATGAATGAATGACCCATCCCCTCTCCTTCAACAACTTTTTCCAAAAAACCGACAGATTTGGGTATTATTGTCTTAAAAGGTGTTTTTTTTTAATCTTCAGAATACCATGTTTATGAAGGTAACTGAGATGATGGGACCACTTATTTTCCGTGGAAATGAAAGTGATTTTTGTTTTAAAAAATTTCAAACCTAAAAAAACCTAAACTAACCTAACATAACTAAACCTAACCCATTTGTTGCTTTATGGAGGCAAATGCATGTAGAAACTTTTCTTGTTACCACCTTAAAGCACAATAGTACTGAAGTTTCCCCCAAAAATCAAAAATTTTCTCCCAAAATCGAATTTTATTTCCTCAAAAGCAGCAGTTAGGTTAGGTTAGGCTGGATGAGGTTTCTTTTTGAATTTTGAGAATTTTCAGAAAATAAATTGCTGGACATTTTTAATAATTTTATTTTGGGATTTGTTTTCTCCATAAGTAGGTTAGGTTAGGTTATATTGCATTTTATTTTATTGTTTTAACATTTCTTTTATGCTGTTTTCCAACTGAAAGCCCCTTTTTGCATTATTTTGCTCACAACCTGAAAAGTAAGCATTTGCACAGAAAATAAGTGGTCCCATCATCTTAGTCATGTTCATAAACATTGTATTCCAAAGAAATTTCCCCTCCCCCCAAAAAAAAAACTTTTAAGACAAATTTACCCATATTTGGGGTATGATTGCTGTTTAACCTAACCACTAGATGGGTTTTACAAACATTTTACTTCCATGAAGCATACAAAGGGGTTTAGGTTTGATTAAATTAGGTTAGGTTAAGCTTTCTTGTAATCTATAATTTTTATTTAATGTAGGAAATTTTCCCCACAATTTTTTTCTTTTCTTTTTCAAAAGCAGTTAGAAAATAGTTTGTAGCTTGTCAGGGTTTCCCAAGAACCCACTGGCTGTCTGCTCCTGTTTTGCCATCCCTCCCTGCCCCCACCCATGAAAGTTGGCCAGAGCTGCCAGTATTTCCACCAAACTCAAGCCTGTACTGCAACATGCTGGTGACATGTGCATGGAATGTGGAGGGCCACTGACAAGGTAATCTTCAAGTATTACCCTCATACTTTCTTTATATCATCAAGGTATCAAAGTCAGGGATGAGTGGTCTAGGGGTAAGATGCTTGTCTTACAATCAAAAGGTTGTGGGTTCAAGTCTCACCTGTCACTACTCTTCGCCCGCAACCAATCGGCGTGAGAGATTGGCGACGCTACATGACTCAACGGTTGACGTGTCGTAAAACCAATAACCAACCAAGGTATCAGTCACATTCAGCTGTTGGTGATATCACTGAAATGTACCAGGAAAAACCTCAAGCTGGGTGCACAGGATGAACCCAGGGGCATCACCAGGGATCTTTTGAAGGGGTTGATGTGGTGCTCATTCAGGGGCATCAGCAGGGTAATCTAACCTAACCTAACACCCCTGGATTCATTTGGAGCACCTGACTAGGTTTTTCTCAGTATGTTTGAGTGATGTCACCAACAACTGACTGACTTTGATACCAGAAAGTGTGAGGGGTAATACTTGAAGATTACCCACTGACAATGTACTTCAACCTTTCAAGAATCTTTGCCACTGATTGTGGGTGGATAGGTTGGGAAAGTTATTGGTGGGGCCCAGTGCATGGAGGCAATGAATGCTGTCAATGTCATGCCTGAGGCCTGTTCCATGCTGTTCCATGTTAAGAGAGCAAGAGTGTCCAAACAAGAAGCAGGAACTCACATTTCATTATGACATCTGATAACATAACTACAATGCAGCAGACAGCCAGTTGCATTGGTTTTAAGAGTATTTCAGGTGGATGGGCAACTGGGTGGTCCCAATAATTTTATGCTCTTTCCAAAGGACAGAAAATGGTCCCCCAGTTCATACCATGACACTACCAACCATTTGGCATCCAGAGACATTGCTCTGCAGTTGTCAAAACCCACATTCCACAATAATAATGCTTTGGCACATGCATTATTTCAGCATTGGGTGCATGGATATGAAGAGAATGGAAACACATGATCACATCCAATATCAGCAGTGATGAATGGCAATTCTTTATAACACACCAATGGCTGTGGGTGAAAATGTGGCCTGCATAAAGTTTGAGGGACATTGCTGTTACATGCTCTTTTTCCATACAAGGCAAGGGCATGAATGCTAAATTTAATTATTATAGGACACAATTATTAGGACATTCAGTGGTACATCCAATCTTTGTGGGTATAGCAATACATTTTTAGTGTAAGTGGGCATATGGTATACATTCAAATTTAGAGGTAAGATGCACAATGCACATGCATTGCAGTATGGTGACTATGTAATGAGGTGCAATTACCTGATTCTTCAGTCATTTTTGCAACTGATGTATGACAAAAATGGAATGTGCTGAAGTAACAGAAAATGTATTACAATGAGCCTATGTACCCAGAGGAGCAGCCAAAAAATGAGCCTGCCACCCTCCCCCATAGGAACCCAAAATACACTAAATAAATCAATACTTTCTTTATTTTATTATTTTAGCCATGCAAAACTCCAAACTTTCAGTGTGCTTCATGTGCCAAAAGCTGTCTGTATCATTCCATTTTTTTGGGGTTGGGTCATCCTTTGGAAAATCATGGCTGTGCTACTGCTTGTATCCCTGGGATTTTACTTTTGATTGCTAGATGAAAAGGGTGAGCATGAAAACTAGAATAACCTTAGGTTCCTTAATTTCGTTAGTTAGTTAGTTATTTAGGCTTTAGGGTGCTTCAACCAGAGTTGATAATTTGTGCCATAGGCTCCTTAATTTCCTGACACAGTAGTTATATTGGCAATAAAATGTTGCTACTTCCACATGACAAGTGATCATGAAAAGCCAATCCAGAGCAGCAAGTAAAAATATAAACCTGAAACATGATATTCAATCCTGTTCAATGCAGTTTGTAAAGCTTGAGTTGTCTCTGTTATGTACCAGCAGTAGAATGTACCAACACAAGTGCATGAGATAGACAGAGAGAGTGGAGAGAGAGAGAGGGAGGAAGGGGAGAGAGAGAGAAGTGCACTGAACAACTTCTAGGAAAACCCCATGAGATGTGCTCAGGTTGTTGTGCAGTGTGTTGAAGAGTACAATTATTAGGTGCATTTATCGATGGCTTTGTATATTGGTACTATATATGTGCATTGTTCAAAGAATGTGCAAATGTGTTTGTTGTAAGGGCAGACTATTTGATAGCCCATGCTTCTTTTGCAGGCTGCTTACAGTGAGGATCAGATTGCAGGTGAGCAAGACTAAGTGTTCCTGGGGTTGCCAATCAAGATTGATGGACTGCAACTGTTTCTGCTTCTGTTTCCCAGAACTCTGAATATCAGAGCTAAGTAAAATGTAATCTTAGCATACTTCTTGATTCATGCATTCAACTTATACATCCAAGCATGGACATATGTTGGCATTTGCAATATATTTGTGTGGTAGATCTAATGAAGGAAGTGAGCAGTGGATGAGACCATTCCTCAGCATGTTAAAATTTACAGGAGCAGTTTAGCATTCTGTTCTATTTTGGACACATTTTATGTTGACCATGTTGATTTTACCTAATGCGTTATTCTGCTGAAAGTTTTTTTTAAAGGATTCTTTCTTGCTATGTCCAAGCACTTCATCACTTCTGATAATCACCCCCTCCCCTCGCGATTGTGAGCCTGAATGCAGATCGTATGCCTGCATGTGTTTCAGAGTTTCAGGAGGCATTCCAGATATTCGACAACAAGGGTGATGGTCAGATCCACGTGGCCCAGATTGGCGACGTGATGCGCGCACTCGGCCAGAACCCCACCGAGGCCGAGGTCAAGAAGCTGTGTCAGTCACACCGGCCAGGTGAGCCGGCTCTCTCTCTCTCTCTCTCTCTCTCTCTCTCTCTCTCTCTCTCTCTCTCTCTCTCTCTCTCTCTCTCTATCTCTCTATCTCTATCTCTCTATCTCTCTATCTCTCTATCTCTATCTCTCTATCTCTCTATCTCTCTATCTCTCTATCTCTCTATCTCTCTATCTCTCTATCTCTCTATCTCTCTATCTCTCTATCTCTCTATCTCTCTATCTCTCTATCTCTCTATCTCTCTATCTCTCTATCTCTCTATCTCTATCTCTTATCTCTCTATCTCTATCTATCTCTATCTCTATCTCTATCTCTATCTCTATCTCTATCTCTATCTCTATCTCTATCTCTCTCGCTCTCGGCAAGTCGCAGTTGATCGGTTCGGTTAGCGATTTATGATTCAGCTTTTATGGTGCGAAAGCTGTTTTTTTTTGTAATTCCCATTATTCGAGCGCCGAATTTGCATCTATGTGTGAATGCCAGAGGTTCGAACTGGGCCAGGAATGTTTCCGTTTTCAACCTAACGTTTTCAAAATATGACCTTGAATACGGTCCTATTGAGTCGGTTTGACCCCTTCATGTTCTGAATTAGTTCCACTCACCACATTGTAAGTTTGCTTTATTTCATAGCAATCATGGTTTTAAAATTCCATGCTATGTAACAACTCGTACACCACAACCTCTTTATGTTGTCAAAGAAGTTTCTGCATTCCTTTCAGACTCAGGATAATAAGACCAGTTTCTAAGAAAACAACACAGCGAACATGATTGAACAACCATGATTGAGTTGATTCCCATTCCATGGTTCCATGACATGCCATGGTTGCCTTGACTGCAAGAAATTAAATGTGCGCCGAGTTAAGATTCCCATGATATTACTGCTAGTAGTGCAGTGTCTTTGTCTACAGCGCTTAAACACATTAAGCTTCTCTGATGGTATAGCTTTCAGTGATGGCTTTTAGAAAGGGCTTCAAGAATCCTGTAATAGTGTTTAGCAAATGATTAAAATGGAGTTTAAGTGCATGTAATTAAACTGCTGTGGAAATCTAATTGGAGGTAATTAACGTTTTCTTCTTTTTGCAAAAGGTGTGCTTAAGGTAGACAATTTGTTACCCCAGTACCAGCTGTAATCATAGGACGAAAATATTTTCCCCCGGAAAGACGGCTGGCTAAATGTGGGCTTTGAAGTGAACTTTTAAACATAACTAACTAATTTTAGGACAGCAGAGGAAGTATATGAACTGCTTCAAGCATGATTCCAAGCAGGGACAGCGCCAAAGGCAGTTGAACGTGACCCCCTCATAGGTCGTGAAGCTAACACGCGGTCGTTGCGTGGAAAGAATAGACCTGGAAGCGATTATGTCTCCCACCCCTCCTATTCAAGGTCAGTGGCGCCGCCGATGAATCCGAAGGATGAAAGATAATATCGTAATTATGATAGCAATGGATTATTTTTCCGTGCTCTAAATAATTTTTTTAACCCGTTCTTCACCGTGAAAAATTACAACAAAGAAGACTGAAGACGTATGCCGGGTACTATTCAAACTTCATGTGTGGTGGTACCCCGTTTGGCCTTTCATATGGTGGTTTTGTTCGCCCGACTGCTTGTTGCGCGACATTCCCTGACATTCAGCGATATCGGGAAAGCGGTGGTGGCGAGCGATACGACATTTACTTGTGATTTCCACTTATGATTCAAGATCTATGTAACAACCGGCTTGTAAAAGTATTGAACATATTCCAATTCAAAAGATACTGAACTTTGGCACGATGGTTATTTTCGGCCGGTGAAAATTTGACCGTGTGTCCGACCTGCGAGAAAGCCTGGGCTGGCTTTCATCACTGCAGACGGCGGAACTAAACACGTTAACGGAGAGCTTCTAAAGCACGGCAGTGGCCAGCTTAGCCAACGTCTCGTAGCCAACGTCCATAGCAGCCCGACTCAGTCGGAATAGCTCGGTCCGCTAGTGAAACGTCAGACATAACCTGCTGTTTCCGACGAACCGAGGCAAGTAAAAGACGCTTCTGCTAGAGATCGTCTGCTGCTTGTGACAGACTCTCCGCCGAGCTGACGGCGCTGAGTCGGGCGTCTTTTCCGGGAGCCCTGGCGCGTCATCTGCTGAGGCGAGCAGAGCTGAGCAGAGCAGAGCAGAGCAGAGCAGAGCAGAGCAGAGCAGAGCAGACTGACACCGGATGCTGTGGCTCGCGCCGCCTGTGGTCCGCTGCGTGTTGGCTGTGGGCCATTGTCGTGCTGTCTTTTGTGTTTGATGGGCGAGCGACTGTGATTCAGGCTCGTGGCTGTTGTTTAATTATTTATGTCCTTTGTCATTGTTCGTGCGACCTAATGGCAACTGCATTGAACTGGACCGTCCCACGGTGGTAAACACGGTGGTAACTGGACCGTCCCACGGTGGTAAACACGGTGGTAACTGGACCGTCCCACGGTGGTAAACACGGTGGTAACTGGACCGTCCCACGGTGGTAAACACGGTGGTAACTGGACCGTCCCACGGTGGTAAACACGGTGGTAACTGGACCGTCCCACGGTGGTAAACACGGTGGTAACTGGACCGTCCCACGGTGGTAAACACGGTGGTAACTGGACCGTCCCACGGTGGTAAACACGGTGGTAACTGGACCGTCCCACGGTGGTAAACACGGTGGTAACTGGACCGTCCCACGGTGGTAAACACAAACAGCGTTGGTCCAAATTAAGAGAGCAATGGTGAGCGAAAGAGCACGGTGCTCAAAGCCAGTCAGTGCCTGTTATATAAAAATGTCCTAGGGCATTTTGTCGCCTGATTTCCGAATATCGTTCAACGATTATTTCATTTCATGGGCGCAAAATGATCAACGCAGTCGACGCGCCCTAAAGCACAAATCCACCATTATCAGCTATTTCTGTGGTATCCGCTTCCCGGCTAGATTGACCGACACGCAAACCGCCATCGTCTTAAAATATGCCTCCGTCACGGGTTTCCAAGAGCAGCGCACGACAAAAACTCTCCTTGACGTCAGAATACAGCTGGCTGTCGGCCTTAGTGGGCGGATGACGAGAACGTATTGCGTACCGTTCCAACAGCAATCGTTTGTGTCTATTGTGTCGGCGGCCCGTGTCATTTGGCGCCGCTATTCCATTGCAACGGAGCGGCAAATCGCGAGAGAGGCAGCCGGTTTTCGCTTCTGGAAGCTGTAATCTTTTAGGCGAAACGCTGTTGTTGAAAAGACGTAGCACTCGCATGGAGCGACTATTCAAGTGGCGTGCATCTAGGCGCTGGAAATAGAGAAATGGTTTTACTGCACACCGTTGTTCACCAATCTCAAGCATTTGTGCACCCATATGTTGTACGCTTTGCAGTCTGTGGAGCATGGAGCCGTTAAGCTGACGATAGAAAATGTATCAAATTACCTGGTGTGAGAACGCGCTTAGTTTTGTTTTCAGCATGAAGAGGATCCCAGGTAGATGAAAGCGTGAAGTCACTACATTATTTTTTTTGGGGGTGTTGTGTAGCATGTTCTTTACGAACTGTGTATTGCAGCACAGTTAAACTATTTTGAAATATTGATATCAGCAATATTTGTGTGACACTGCTTGTTCATTCTTTAAATGTTCTCAAACTTTTCATTGTGTATCCTGTGTTACATACCACATGCTATGAAATGCTGTCCTAAGAACACTGGTGAATATTTTATGTGTCATGAAATCTACTGGTATCTACGTGGCGAATAAGTTATTTTGTGCATATATACAAATATATATATATATATATATATATATATATATATATATATATATATATATATATATATATATATATATATATAGATAGATAGATAGATAGATAGATAGATAGATAGATAGATAGATAGATAGATAGATAGATAGATAGATAGATAGATAGATAGATAGATAGATAGATAGATAGATAGATAGATAGATAGATAGATAGATAGATAGATAGATAGATAGATAGATAGATAGATAGATATATATATATATATTGTGTGTGTAAATATATCGTTTTTTTCCAAAAACATTCTAGCTCTGAGGCGGGGCCTTAGTGTTTCTGTTGGAAAATGTCATGTTTGTCTATGTTTGAAAGAAACAAAAAATGTTGTACCTATAGCCAGTGAGACTACATGAGCAGAGCGGAAAGGTGAATATGTGCATCAATGCAGCCTCAATGTGCGGTAGCGCGAATGCGAAGGCGCGAAGTTCTGCATTGGACTATTGTTCTTGTTGTACCCCCAAAGAAGTCGATTTTGGACGCCTTCAATGTCATGCGTTCGGTGTGTCGTACCCAGCCAGGTGCTAACCACTCTTCCCCTCCCCATGTGTGCAACCAGAGGACCGAATCAACTTCGAGGTGTTCCTGCCCATCATGCAGACCATTACGAAGCAGAAGTCGCCCGACACGGCCGATGACTTTATCGAGGGGCTGCGCCACTTCGACAAGGAGGGCAACGGCTACATCTCGTCCGCCGAACTTCGCCACCTTCTCACCACGCTGGGTAGGCCACATCACGACCAACAAGTTGTCCAGCTTGCGTGTCGGTAGAAGTGTTCTTGAAGAATGTGGGGCAATTTTTATGTCAGCATGCAGAACATTGTATTGTAGCGGTTGCTTGTTTGCATCTCTTCTACTTGCATGTGTTCAGTGTATGATACATTTGATGGGTATTCTAGAAGGCGAGAAGAGGCGTGGAGGATATTTCCCTGAAAACAACGGACTGTCTTCCTGTGATAATTGAATTTCGGTTATGGTGACGCATTTACAATTGCGGTTAGGTGGCATGTTCACAATAGCAGTGATGGCGGCGTATTTTCACTAGCGGTTATGGTTGCGTATTTACAATTCGTCAGCGACCACTTATCGCGT
Organism: Ashinkailepas kermadecensis; assembly: GCA_034440615.1. Taxonomy (NCBI): domain Eukaryota; kingdom Metazoa; phylum Arthropoda; class Thecostraca; family Neolepadidae; genus Ashinkailepas; species Ashinkailepas kermadecensis. Next base: position 13,066 of record JAOTOM010003253.1, read on the forward strand.
CTTGAACCGCTGGATTCGCGGATAGAAGCACTTTTGCTTTCAAAATATGTGTGCCTATATCAGGAGGAAGAGAGCGGAAGTAAATGACAAGGTGACATTTCAGTGGAAGCACACAAAAGCCTCTTCCGTTTTCCGTGAAATACTGGCGGTTGAGAGCCAAACTTTTCAATCACTGGCAGGACTGCCGTCCCCAGGGTGCGTGAGCTGACGGTGAGTATCTGACTGACGTCCGCACGGCGCACCTCTGCTTCACAGGGGAGAAGCTCTCGGACGAGGAGGTGGAGCTGCTGATGACTGGGCACGAGGACTCGCAAGGCAACGTCAACTACGAGGAGTTCGTCCATTCGGTGCTGAGCGGCTAGCCAGTAGCGTCCGGGACGCACTGCTGTCGCGTGACGGTCCGGCCGGCCGGCCGCTCGCTCCGTCTCACTGTCCCGCTGTCCCGGCTGTCCTGCTGTCCGACACTGTAACCCTGACACGGCCGAGGCGCGGACGTCGCGGCCGACAATCACCGTCCGCGACGTCCGGGCCGCGCTGGGGTCGTGTCTCTGGCGGCGGCAGCGACCAGCGTGGCTGTTGTCTGCTGGCGGTCCGTCGGTGCCCTGTCCGACAACCGACAGCGGTCCGCCGGCGCCCTGTCCGACAGCAGGCGGCGGTCCGCCGAGGGCCGGTGTGCTGGTGGACTGCCAGCCGTCGGGTCCGACGCGCTGCCGTCGGGCGTACGGCCGGGTTCCGCCGAGCCAATCCGGCGTTGCCATCTCGTCCGGACGTCGGCTAGTTAGCCCGTTGAAGAGTATGTCGACTAATCCGCCGTGTACGGTGTATTTATATAACTAATGTTGCGCGCGGCGCGGCGCGTCGGTTTCGATGCGTCGACGGCGGTTTCTCGGTAGATTTGCTGGGCGTCTCGGCGCCAGCCACGCCCGGTGATTGCGTCGCATGAACGCAGGTCGTGTGCTTTGATTGCGGCCCCGAGGGTGGAGAGCACATTCCTCGGTTGTGGACGCCCGTACGTGTGTGTTGTCGATCGAACTAATCACTTTTATACGCCGGTCGCGTAAACTATGTCCGGCGAACGAGCGATAAATTCGAAATATACTTTTGTAGATCGGCTACGCTTTCCGGCGACCTGCCGCCAGGATTGGAAAATGAGATGAGTGTGATACGGACCGTCGTGTTGAATGTCAGATCGGGTCCCCCGATAACAACTCATCACAAGGGGTGCTATCCGGACCGAATCATTGCAAGTTCCGATTGGATTTGATGCACGTCGCCTCTTGATGCGGCCCGATCCAAAGTAATCTTATCTATGCGTACGGTACCTAATCAAGCGCAGTTGAAGGCTTCTGCAAAGTTTGCGCGCCCATAAGCGACAGCAACGACAATATTGCCTAAGTTTCAGCGCATCTTTCATTCGGTAGCGCTTTTTGGCTTCCGAAGTTTTGGAAACATTGCGCGAGATGCATCCCGTGTTTCAAGATCGCCCTGTGTTCCTCAGCTGAAATGTGCTCGAGTACGCTTTGTTCAGGGGCACCTGGTCAGTTTTCCAAACTTCTCCGAAAATTACGCAGGGTGGTTTCTCATATATCACATCGAGTCTAATTCTGCTCAATTTACAAAATCGTAGTAGTGCTACGGTGCCACGCGTCGGCGCGCGCCTAGCCGTGTTTCGGTAGCATGGGTTGGGGAACAGTCGGCAGCTGGCAAGAACTGGAGCCGTTTTGAGGTAACTGCAGCAGTAAGTTAGTAGCTACCATCTCTGGTTGTACTTGGTTGGTTATTGGTTTTACGACGCGTCGACCGTTGAGTCATTTGGCGTCGCCAATCTCACGCCGATTGGTCGCGGGCGAAGAGTAGCGACATGTGAGACTCGAACCCACAACCTTTCAATTGTGAGACGAGCATCTTACCCCTAGATCACTCGTCCCCTCTGGTTGTACTTGTGAAACGGTGGGCAATCGCTTCGGGTTATAATGTACCATGGCCGCATCACGTTTCGTACGGATCATCTGAACCTGTGCTGCGCTCCAGCACCGATTTCTACCCAGAATCACCCAGGAATGATCTGTGCTGATCAGCACGTGGATAAGCGCCCAACAAAGCGAATAGGGTAGCATGTATTACCATATGGTGATACCTAAGCTGACTACAGTGATCTGTGATAACGCTTAGTTTCCTGGCAATAGGCTGTATTTGGTGAAATTCCAGTCGAATATGCAATGGTTCCAAGAATAACTATGATATGCGGCATTGAGATGATCGGATTCTGCGCCCCCGTTGCGGTTCAATCATGAACATGAAAAGTTGGGATCGAATTTTATCAGTTATCGTATACGTTGAAAACGGCATCTTAGGCGATAAGCACTGTCGTGCAGTGAGCCGGCCGGCACCTCGCCAAGAGCGCAGCGCGCGCGGACGGGACGGGCCGGGCCGGGTCGTCTCTCCGACGCCGTCATGGCTGACCCCACTACACCGTCGCGCTGGCAGCCGTCGACCCGGCGCCGCTGATTCAGTCGGCGACGCTGCACATTCACCGCGGCCACGCCGTGACCATATAAGGATGTTCCGCCGACGCGCACTTCACCTGCATTGTGCACCGGGGCAGGTTGACCCGTATGCGGTGGCATTGGACACCCGAGCATCACAGGCAGATGATCGTTTCTGGCGGCGAGGTCTCCACATTGCACATATGGTGGACGGAATTTACCTGCTGTGCTCTTCCAAAACCGAGCCGAAATTTCCGTTTCGAGTTTCGCATGATTGGAACTGGGAATCTACCACTTTGTCTGGCGCCGATATAGGACTGCTCAGTTACGGGGCAATGCGCCCGTAAAAAATTGTGCATCATTCGGCCCCATGGTGTGGAGGCTAGTTGGCTAGGCATATGTAACTGGTCCATCTGTCCACAGAGCGGGGATGCCGTCGCTGATGCTTCCAGTGGTCGCATGAAGTCCTTAGCTTTTGCTTAAGTGTAAGAGCTGAATAATATCAGAACTCTGACTCCGTTATAAGTTTTCTGAAGGTCCAACCCAGGGGCGTAGGAATGATTTATACATCAGATGAGTACGGCCTTGGCTATCTCCTATCCCAGGTAGGGTCCGGACTTCAGACCAAGGGGTCCCAGTTGTGTTAACGCCCATAGCTTGTAGGGTAAAAATAAATACCCTACTTGTAATACCCTACGAGCATTACAATTTACTCCTGTGGTTGAAATACAGAAGTAGTCAAAGGTGAACTTTGAGCGCGTTCGGCCGGGTGCTAATGTTCCAAGGCTTAGTACCTGTTGCATTTCTTCGTGTAGTAAATAATTCGTGATAAAAGTATAATTTTCGGACCATTTCCGTTGACCGGAAATTTTCGTGAAGTTCTTTAGTGGCCATTCATATCATGTGCGGCGGTGTTTTTCACGTCATTTTCAGCTGAGTTCTTCGATAGTTATTTGTTAATTGTTATCGAGGAGAATGATGCTGATGTAAGTAATGAAGTGTTTTGTGACAGTTTGTTATTAAGTGGCGCTCGTTCGCTAGGTTTTCACCTTATGCACATACCTAGGTAACTTACTTATTAGGTTACCGCATCATGCCATAATCTAACCTCAAACAGAGAGGTAGCCAATTGGCTACCTCTCTGTTTGAGGTCAGATTAAACGGGCGGGGTCCTAGGCCCCATACGAAAAATGGCATGCACCAACTCAGGAAGTTGTATTGCAATTTGCACCACGCTAATCCAGATGTTTTAGGCGTACGAAGCGCGACGAAAGCGGTCAATCCATTTCGTGATATTTTCCTTTCATCGGGACCCCTGAAACAAATACTGACCACAAAACATTGCATGGCTCACATGTAAAGTACATGCATACAGCATATGCTGTCCACAGGTAGCCGTGCACCGACTTACGTGAATGCCGCGATCTACACAAATGGCCTCACGGCCTTTGGCAATCTCTAACTATATAAACATTTGTGGCACATATTCAGGCAGATTCCTTACGTCTCGAACACCAACGACGCGATGTTTTGTGTGATGCTTTTAATGGAAAAGCAAGAAAAGTTATTCAATATTGTGGACTAGGTGAACGCGCCCTGCATTTACTGACCGGCGCCTTTGCAGCTCAACATCATTTCTTACCTATTCCAGACATGGTGTTAGGACTTACCAGTGTTTCTCAATTTTATACCAATTTTGAGCATTTCCTTCATTCTTCCCTAAAGACTTGAGTCGATCTGCTTGAATCTTGACAGCAGTGGGAGTAACACCACAGGAAATATATTTCGTTCCTTTTAAATATAGATATTAGCCAGTCGAGCATGATATTTGATGAAATTTCCGTTCTGCCACATAGCATAGGGAGTACATGGAAGAGAAAGCATAACGTTATTTATCCATTGCCCCTTACCGTCAGCAAGCGCTAACGGCAACGCTGTCAGCGCGAACGCCAATTGACCGCCCAAAAGTGAATACGCCCCACGATTCAATCCATGCGCAGGTGCTTGTAATGCGCCGCGTAAACATTTTGTTCAAAAGTGTCCTGGCCTTTGAGAATGGATCTTTAGTCATATCGTTTTTAATGTCCGTTTAGTTATTAATGATCCTACAGAATCGTTAGTTTTCTTTACTTGTGTGCGTATGATAGACACACTAAACATAGCAATCATAGTTCATCATCTTACAGTTTCCCTGTAGTAGTGAGCGAATGCAGCCATGGCATTTCCGCGTACGCCCAATATTCTCACTTTTTTCCTTATCCTTATCGCCGTCTTCAACGTAAGCTATGGTAAGTGGAGCTAGTTATATATCGCGTTGAATTATGTTCATTTTATTTTGACATGCATACTTTTAATGTGCATATCTTGGTTGCCAGTTGGTCTGTTTGAAGTGCATCTTGATCTGCACCAAGGCCAAAGCTGTCCATGTACCTATCTTCATATACTGGAGTAATCGTAGAGGTACCTATATAGGCTTTTTGGGATTATATTAGTATTAGTTTCATTTAGTTCGAGTTTGTAGCTGATGGGAGTTGGTATAACTAAGATTATATTTGCTTAGTTTAGCTTGCGAAAGCAGATATTTATTTTGTTGTTTATTCAGTGTGAGTGTTATTCTATTTTCTAGTCTTGTGGTGTAGTCTTTTTGGTGTTTAAGTTTAAGATTTGAGTTTATATAAAAAAACAACAAAAAAAAATGCAAGGTGACTGTGGGAAGTGTAAGTGTATGGATGTAATTGGGGACTTGAGTAAGAAAGTAGATATGTTAGCTAGGGAGGTGGAGCACCTGAAGTGTTTGGTGGCAGGGCCCACCATAGGAAATGTCAGCCAGGCAAGCCAGGTGCAGGAGCCTTGGAGTGATAGGGGTGGAGATAGTATGGACCAGGATAGTAGAGAGTGGAAAGTAGCTAGACGCCAGAGTACGAGACTGGCTTTAAGGACAATGGACAAAGGCATTGAAACTAATAATAGGTTTGAGGTACTGCAAGGGAGAGATAGTAATGCTGCTAAAGAGGAAGATAGGAATGACCAGGTAGCTGAGGATAGAGAGGGGGAGGTTTTAGTTATAGGGGACTCAAGAGTTAGGTACATGGACCGTACTTTTTGTAGCAGGAACCCCAACAAACGGATTCGTGTTTGCTTCCCAGGGGCCCAGGTAAAGGATGTTGGTGATAGGATAGAAGGAGTAATGAAGGGTAGTGGAGAGAGCACAACGGTAATTGTGCAGGTTGGTGTAAATGATGTAGGAAAAGCAAAAACAGAGGAAACAATACAAGAGTATAGGGCTTTGATAGGTAGGCTAGCTCTAAGTAGGAAACGAGGAATGGTAACATCCATCCTCCCTATGGTTAATGCAAGCATAGAGTGGTACTCGAGGGCCATTGGGCTGAATACCAGGGTGGCCAAGATTTGTAAGGAACTTGGCGTGGGGTTCTTGGATTTGTGGGGGGATTTCTGGGGGAAGACTGAAATGTTTGCATTAGATGGGTTACATTTGAGCAAGAGAGGAGTTGAATTGCTCAGCAATAGGTATGAGGAGGCTCTCAATATGAAACTGGGAAACTAGGCAGGTCATGGGGGGGATGTAGCTGATAGAGAGAGAAGTCTTGCAAACAAGGGAAGGAATGGTTTATCATGTTTTTACGTCAATGCCAGAAGTGTTAGGAACAAAATTGGGGAACTGCATGCTTATATGTTGTCTGAAAAGCTAGATTTGGTATGCATAACAGAGGCATGGGTTAATGAAAGCATTTTTGGAAACAACTTGCAAGAATTCGAATTGACAGGCTACAACATGCATGCTTATCAAAGGCAGGCAAGGATAGGAGGAGGTATACTGTTGTATGTCAGACAAGAAATGAAATGTCATTCCATAGAAGATAGTGTACATGATGAAGGTGTAGAATCCTTGTGGTTAGATATCATTCTGAAAAATGGAACAATTTAGGGTTGGGGCATTCTATAGACCTCCAGACCAGAATGAAGACACGGACAGGTTGATGCAGGAAGAGATAAGTAGGAAAGTAAAGGAGAGAACTGTTTTGTTGGGGGATTTCAACATAACAGGATTGGGAAGCAAAACTATAGGTCTAAACAAATCGGGAAGAAGCTTCATGGATCGTTTTGAGGAGAATTTCTTTTTTCAAATGATACATGAACCTACAAGGGAAAATGAAATATTAGATCTTGTGCTTACTAATGAGGACAATTTTGTACAAAATGTGAACATAGGAGAGACTGGGTAATAGTGATCACAACATTATACGCTTCTCATTGTATGTTGGAAATGTAGGAACCAATAAGACATTGATTCCTAATTTTGCTAAAGGGAATTACAATGAGTTCAGGATCTTCCTGAATGAAATTGATTGGGAAGACTTATTGAAAGGCTTAGATGCTTATGAAATGTGGAGAATGATAAAATATAAACTATTTCAAGGTCAGGATAGGTTCATTCCCAATAGGCAAATTAGATTAACCAGGGTTCAGCTCCCTTCATGGCTGACCAGGGAAGTAAAGCATTTACTGGAGTCAAAGAAGCAGGCATTCAAGAAACTAAAATATGCTAACTCTGAGGTAAACCTCAAATCATATCAAATAGCTAGAAATAAAGTTAGGAGGTGTGTTAGGGCATCTAAAAGACTGGCTGAAATCAAATTAGCTCGGGAATGTTCAGCAGGTAATGCTAAGAGATTCTTTAGTTTCTACAAATTTAAGGCTAAAAAGTGTGGTGTAGGACCACTGGAGGTAGATGGGGAATTAGTGGTTGATGATTGTGATATTGTGGAATCCTTAAGCAAGCAATTCTCATCAGTCTTTACTCAGGATAATTCTGGTAGAATAGAAACAACTGAATCATATGCCATGACAGGTGATAGGTTGGAGTATCTTACGATAACTACAGAAGCTGTAGAAATGCAGTTGCAGAATATAAAGCCTAATAAAGCTTCTGGACCAGATGATATATATGCTAGGGTCTTAGTAGAGTGTGCTAAAGCTTTAGCAGTTCCTCTAGGTATACTTTTCAGGCAGTCTATGGAATACTCTGAAGTGCCTGAAGATTGGAGAAATGCAAATGTAGTTCCAATTTTCAAAAAGGGAAGTATGAAGTGTGTAGGGAACTACAGGCCAGTCAGTTTGACCTCAATAGTTTGCAAGGTACTAGAAAAACTGGTTAAACAGAATGTTCAGATTCATCTTGATAGGCACAATCTTTTAAGGGATACTCAACATGGATTTCGATCTCGAAGGTCTTGTTTAACTAACCTTTTGGAGTTCATGGAGTATGTTACTAAAGAAGTAGACAATCAAAACAGGATGGATGTTGTGTACTTGGACTTTAGCAAAGCTTTTGATAAAGTTCCACATAGGAGGCTAATTCATCAACTACAGCAACATGGGATTGTTGGAAAAGTTCTAGGTTGGATTGAAGCATGGTTGAGGGGAAGGAAACAAAGGGTAATGTTAAATGGATGTAAATCTGATTGGAAGGATGTTCTGAGTGGAGTACCACAGGGCTCTGTTCTAGGGCCACTTCTCTTTATCATCTTTGTAAATAACATTGAGGTAGGGCTGAGGAATAGAGTGTTCAAATTTGCTGATGACATCAAACTGGTAGGAGTGGCAAACAGTTGTGATCAATCTAGTAATATTCAACTAGACTTGGAGGACCTAAAAAAGTGGGCTGATGTCTTTTAACTATGACAAGTGTAGGGTTATGCATCTGGGGTCTGGAGGTGAGACTTTCAGATATACAATGGGAGGGAGGGAACTGGATGTTATTGAAGAGGAAAGGGACTTAGGTGTGTTGGTTTCAAATGACCTTAAAGCAGAGAAACAATGTAGCTCAGCTAGGAACAGGGCACTCAGAATGCTGGGACTCATTAATAGAAGTGTGATGTATAAGAGCAAGGAAGTCATGAAAAAACTGTACTTAGCATATGTGCGACCCCACTTGGAATATTCTGTGCAAGCTTGGAGCCCCTACCTAGAAAAAAGATATAGACAAGTTAGAAAGAGTGCAACACAAAGCAACTAAACTCATCAGTGGACTAGGTAGCTTAGAATATGGAGAAAGGCTTGTGGCATTAGATATGTACTCACTCAAGTATAGGAGATTAAGGGGGGACATGATTGAAATGTACAAAATTGTTAAAGGACTAGATCAGGTCAATTTAAATCGTGCTCTTCAGTTTAAAGTATCACACAGGGGTCACCAACTCAGGTTAGACAAGTTGAGGTGTAGGACAGTTAAGCGACAGCAGGTCTTCAGTCAAAGGGTTGTTGATCAGTGGAATGGGCTGCCTGCTGATGTTGTGGGGAGTTCCTCATTGAATGTATTTAAAAGCAGGGTGGACAAATTTTTTAGGCAGGAAAATCTTGTTTTTGATTTCTAATTTGGATGGAGGGGATAATATTTATGTTAAATGTGCATGGCACAGACCCCTTTAAGCAGGGGCTATGGTAGCACAATGGGTATGATGGGAGGAGCTTGCAATTGTTGAGGGTGTTATGCAATAGCAAGTGGATGATGCTAGATAGGCTGGGATATATAGCTTCCTAGGAACTTGGGATTAGGGATTGATTGGGGTGAGAATATGTACATTTCTAGTACCTTTTCTAGATAGGCTTAACCCAGATGGGCCCCTGTGGCTCTTATTAAGCCTTAACACTTTATGACTTTTATGACTATGTTTGGTTAGCTGTATTGCGGAGCTATCTAACTAGAATATATGAATGGGCTGCAATGATGATTTGCTGTACTCTAAAGTGTCATCAACACATAATAGCTCAGCTTGGTAGCATGGAGCATGTGAACGGTATGAACAGTCCAGTCTGGTGCATGGTAATATGCTTGATTGGGCTGATTAATGGCAACTTATGGTAAGTACATTGAACAAGGCATTAGGCCAATTATTTGTCAAAAGGTGTTTTCCTGTGTTCTCTGATGTGATACTGTGGGAAATAAATCCTTTATGAGATATAAGCAATTCAACTTCAAGTGCCTTTATCCAGATACAATTTCACCAAGAAAAGAATATGAAAGCCATTGAATTATCATTAAGAACACAATAAGTATATATTTTCACAATGTAGATACATGTGAGCCCCCTCAACAAAATACAGGAAAAGTACACACAATGTGGTTTTGGGGTGTAAATTGGCAGTTTATGGTAATTACTTAACATGATGTAACCACTTATTTCCTCTGTAATTGCATGCTTTTCAGTTGAGAGGCAAAATAAGACCCAAAAAGGAGCTTGGAGTTGGATAATATAGCATAAAAAGTAAGGTTTGAAAGCAAGAAAAAGTGATGCAACATAACCTAGATAATAACCTAAACTAGCCTAACCTTTCATGCAAGAAAGCAAATTATTTTTTAATAATAGTAAATTGCTAAGCAAAAAATTTATCAGGATTGATTGATGACAAAAATTAAAATTGAAAATTGACAAAAAATATAAAAAATGTACTGTTCAAAACAAAGAAATAAAGATGTAGCATAACCTCACAAGTGGTCAATTCTGGTTGAAGAGCCCTAAAGCCCAAATAACTAACTAATGTAGCATAACCTAACCTAACATAGCCTGACATTCCATGCAAGAAAGCAGTCTTTTTTACATTGCAATTTTGAAAACAATTTTGTCTTCTCAAAAATTCAAATAAAAAAATATATCATAACCTAACCAAACCTCAGCTAGCCTGAACTGTTTTTGAGAAAAAAAAAACTTTGTTGAACAATTTTTTTATATCTGAAAACTTTCTACCTTAAAACAAAAGACTACCCTAACCTGACTTAACCAAACCTAACCCTTTGTATGCTTCATGGAGGTAAAATGTGTATAAGACTTGTCTCATGGTTACCTTAAACTGCAATAATATAAAATAGTGAATATCTTGTTTATTGAGGATTCCCCAGGGTTAGAAATGATACAAGAAGATGGTGTATCATTTCTAACCAAAGCTGGTTTTAGGATGTGCATCATCAGTGTAATCTTCAAGTATTACCCCTCACACTTCCTTTATATCAACAAGTAGCTAAGTCACCATCAGCTGACTGCAGGTCAGCTGTTGGTGATATAGTTGCTGCCCCAGTAGCTCAGTTGGCTAGAGTGCTGACCTGCACTGGTCTCCCCTGTCCTGGCAATACAGGGTTCGAGTTGCTTCGCACGCATGCATTTAGCCTTCAGCTGGGAGGTTCAGTTGGCAGCTGGCCTGATAAGGTTGGGACGAGCTACCGGGTGGCTGTGTCGGTGCATTGACAGCACATTAGGCTTTTGGTCAAAACTCTACAGTTGAACTGGAATTCATGGATCAGGTGGTGGGGCCAGGGTTCATGCAACAAGCTCTGCTTAGCAATAGGACCCTAATTCATAATGCCACCCAAGCAAGAACTCAGATTTTTTTTTTAATGTGTATACATCAAAATAAAAATTGTTAGGTAATCTTCAAATATTATCACTCACACCTTCTATACATATCAGCAAGTTATCTAAGTCACCATCAGCTGACTGCTAGCCAGTTGTTGGTGATGTCACTGACATAACAAAAATCAGTAGGTTTTAAGTGATAATGCATCAGTAGATTAGGTTAGGCTAAGTTGTTTTTGTTGTTTTAGTTTTGCATCATTTTTTTTTGTTATTTGTTAGCCCAGGCAGGCTAATTTTTCTCCACACTTCTGATATTTTGTTGGGGAGAGGGTGAATACATGTATCTGTACTGTGAATTTGTTCTGGTATTTTTTATGTTATTTGAATTAATTGTATGTTTATTGCTTGGTTAAATGGCTATATTAGTTGGGATACAAGTACTTGAACTTGAATTGCTTATATCTTGGAAAATTGTCACTTTGCAATGAAAGGAATATCAAATGCATTCAAATCACATCAGAAAACAAAATAAAAAACAATATTGACCAAAAATTAGCTTAGGGGATTCTATGCATTTACCAAAAATGTTCTACTGCAATCTACAGTATCTTTAGCATCTACTGCAAACTTTAGTCATGTTTAATAATTTGGCTGTTTGCCACATTCTTGTAGATGGCTACATTAAGGTGGAAAAAAAACTAGACAAATCCTATAGTTTCGTCATCTGGAACAACATGCTCTCTGAAATATTATCCTTTCATTGTGTTTTGAAGCGTGAAATGGGTGGTGGAGGACATGTCAGTCATATGGTATTAATGTTGATTAAACTTGGATAAATGTAGACTAGCTGGGGCTGTTATTGTGCACACTCAGCTTCATTTTATCTCAATGCTTCTTCACACACAAATATCTGTTATGCTTTTGATGTGATGTGCTGAACCTTCAAGTTCATGAAAATAATATGTGTGCTTATGCATTGGTATGATCATTCTTTTAGCTCTGATATTAATTTGGGAATTCAATTTTCAGCTCTGTTTGCCGGCCATATTCGTTGGTGCACACTGAATACTTATGAGCAGGAGAAATGCATGGACTTTAACAAGACTCTGGATAAGGAAAGCTACCTGTTTGGTTTCAATGCCTTCTCAGTTTCATGTGTGCAGGTAAGTTATTTTATTACTTCATGTGGTGTGCATTGGTAGTTGGCTATATGTGCAGAAGTGATGTGGCCCCTTGTCTATTTGTGGTTAACCTGATATTCGCAATTATTGTGTAGCTTGATCATTAGGGCCTATTGACCTACACCAGATCAGATAGACTTGAGCCAATGCTGATAATTTACTCTGTAACAACCTGATGTTTACCTGCTTGAACACCTCTTAGACATACCAATGAAAAAACAACACTCATTGGGCATTATTGCAATTTATTCACCATGATTTTCAGTTGCAGCATATGTTCATTTAAGATACCTGTTTGCATGAAACCACCATAGAGCATGGCACACAATGTTTTGGTGGTAATGGGCAGCTCTTGATATATTTTAAACCAAAGCACTTCCCTTTTCTGGATAATGACGTGCTGAACAGCAGTGTTAAAATAATGTTGTTTTTTTCAGTGTGAGATGTCAAAAGGAGTACAGTAGTATGTTAAAATTTGCCATTGAAATGATGTCCTTAAGGGACATTGTTTCCAAAACTGTAACCTATAAGTTCTTAAAACACAATTTTGATCCAACAGCACACTCATATGTGCACCTTTTCCCTTTGTTTTGAGATACCTAATTTATGGGTAGCTATTTTAGTGATAATGATACAAAATGCCTGTCCTTATCATTTGATATTGTATTACAAGTTGTATAACCACATCATGGGTAACCCTGGATTTGTGCAAATATGTTTGTTCATGACAATCTGCAATGGCAAGCATCAGCATGATACTTATCAACAAGATGCTGTTCAAAATTAGATATGAAGTCCTCACTGACTCACTATGAAGCACATTGTTGATTCTCCATTGGGAAGAATATGCGACGCTGTATGACCTAGAGGTTGAATGCGTCATAAAAGAACCCAAGGTTCTTCGTTGGGAAGAATGTCAATTCAGTGTTCAAAAAGTGTATATTCCATCCTATTTCACAAATAATTTATCACTGCCCAACAGGGTCTGGACAGCAGCGAATGTATGAGGTTGGTGGACCAGGATCAGGCTGATCTGCTGGTGCTGGACCCAGGACTGACCTTCATGGCCGGACGGTTTCACAGTCTGGTGCCCATCATGCAGGAGGTCTACCAGGGTGAGTGCTGAGCGATGGGGGCGTCAACAGCCACCGTGCACGCTCCGTGGTGTGGGCCGTCTACCGTGCTGGCAGCCATCCTTTCACAGCCATGGTGAAGTAGTGCCTTTGGGTGGAGGAGCATTGGGATATCAGTTTGTGTCCATGTGTGTGTGTGCATGCATGCATACATACATGTGTGTGGCTGTGTGTGTGTGCATGTACCTCTGTCTCATGCACCTCATGCACCTCTGTTACAAAGCAATTGTGTATAATTGGGATTGGGTGGGTCGCTGGACATGCTGACAGACGTGCAATGTACATCATGCCATGTCAGTCCCACAATTTTCACCATTGTATCAATCAGGTTGTTGAATTAGGCTGTAGTTTGACAGGCAGGTATTTCAGAAATGTACTAGACCTCGTCGGCTTCGGGTTTCAGCATTGTAACTTTGCCAAGATGGGGGACAAGATATCCAGACTGGTAGATTTAATACACCTCATCCAGCTAGTAGCTTTTAGCTAGCTTTTAGCTAGCTTTTAGCTTTTAGCTATGTATTTAGCCAATCAGTAGCACTGAAGAAAATGGTGACATTATCGGGGACGATCACGAAAGCCAACTCTCGACATACTATCTGGATGAACATTTCGCCTTGAATGTGAATCGCACGATCGTGTGTGAGTCTACGATCACACTCGGCAGACTTTCCTTGAAATTGACGTTGGTTATGTGGTGGGGTAAGTCGCTCCAGATTTTGTCTTTCATAATGTTAACAGAATACCCGGAAGTTTGCCCACCTGAGAATACCAAGCTAGTCAGCCATTTGTGTGTAGGAGCATGGACAGAGAAGAAACGCGATTTTTGTTCCAAGAAGTTGCCAACAAACTGATCCTGGCCATGACTGATCCATTTTGGTAGGGCCATGGCGATTGTACCAGCCAGTGTTTTAGCTCCGCTGGCTCACTGTATCGCTGTGACCTCAGTGTGACCGTGAGCTGCAGGGTGACCGTGACCTGTGTCCACCACCAGGCGGCGGCCGCGAGTACTACTCGGTAGCCGTGGTGAAGAAGGACTCGGACATCTCGCGCCTGTCGGACATCCGCGGCCGCAAGGCCTGCTTCTCGGGCGTCGGAAACCTCGCCGGCTGGGTCATGCCCATTGCCCAGGTGGGGCCGCGGCAGCAGCCAGCTCCCCGCTGGGCCGCTGGTGATGTCACGTGCTAACCGTAACGGCTCTGGCTCCAGGCTCGGCTCCCCCTCCCACCACACGGAGATTCTGCAGCCCACAGCTGTTTGTTTTGGAAGCATGTGGTGATGCATTCATTAACTGAACTAATGGGAACATGGGAAAGTATTACGAATGCATTCAGTAGCTGATTGCTTCATAAGTCATCATAGCTCAGGAGTTGACTGTTTCTCTCTCTCTCCATCTCTCCAGCAGTTGATCTCTCTGCCTCTCTGTCTCTCTTCCTCTGCCTTTCTGTCTGTCTGTCTGTATGTCTGTTTGTATGTCTGTCTGTCTGTATGTGTGTATGTATGTATGTCTGTCTGTATGTCTCTGTGTCTCTGTGTCTCTGTGTCTCTGTCTCTCTGTCTCTCTCTCCCTCCTTCCCTCTCCCTCTCTCCCGATGTTGATGCATTTTGCCGGCTATGCCTGCAAATAAAGTAGATCAGTAGGTATGCACCAGTTTATGTGTTCCATTGGTGTGGGTTCCTATGCGTGACATGGAAAATGGCGGCGGATTTGGGGTGGGTTATGATGCGCGAAGGCGTATATTTAGAAGGCCACTGCGATTGGATTCACTCGTATGCATTGAATGTGCTGAACCGAGCGTGCTAAATGTTCCTGCTGAACTGTGAGGGGGTGTCGATTTCGAGTGTCGTTTCGGCCTCCTCGTAGTTAGTTGTACATTGACTTGCATGTTAGCCATAACTGTCCCCAGAGTCGCGCAGCTACTCTCCCACGCGACAAGCATGTAGTGTGGTCACCATCCTAGTCTTACGTATGCCCGTGTCGCCATCTAATAACACCCGCTCCATTGACAGCTCATGTCTAAGGGGGAGATGAGCATTGCCGACTGCAACAACCACGTCAAGTCTGTGTCGGAGTTTTTCGGCGAGAGCTGCGCCGTCGGGGCGCTCACCACGCAGTACAACCCCCTCGGTGAGGCACACTCGCCACGCGCGCGCTGGCGCAACCCAAATCCAACTCGGTGTCTGCTCACCTTGAGCTGGACAGTTTTGAGTGCCCGCCATCCAGTCGTTAATCTTGTGTACCATGTGAAGTTCCGCTCTGTCATGTGTTCGTTCTGTTTGTTACATAGTGGGAACGCATTCGCCTTTGCTAATATTAATAATAATTATTGCAATCTTGATATTTTAATGGTATTGCTTTTTATGCAACAAAAATTGTGGGTAGTATTAAAAAAGTATTATTGTTATTATTTATAGTGGTGATGGTGGTATTATTATTGCTATTATTATTATTATGCAAGTAAGGAATAAACAATTTTCATAGGAGAACAATCACGAACTTTCATAACATCCTAACCAACCATTTTTCGAGATGACCTCAGGATATTGATACCACAATTGATGTGTAAAAACCATATGATTGTTAATTCCCATTTCATAGAATTTCAGACTTGCGGAATTTATCCCTGAAGTTGTCCGACTTTCACGTCATCCGATCGTCGAATTTTAAAATGGCATCGACTACATTGAAAAGTCCATGTGATAATGTTCATAGTGCATAGCATATTAGGGAAGTTAATTATGACATACATCAATTTCAGCATCCTTAGCTCTGGCTAGTCTTTAGACTAGCTCGAGAAGCTGTAAAGACTAGCTCATTCTGGCTAGTCTTTATCTGTATGCACGCATCTACATATGCCATCACACCGAAACATTAAAGCACCATATCACAATCACATCACACCTGCGATGACAAACTTCAAACTTGGACTTGAGAAACAGCAAGGTCTGGTATGTTGACATCATCATGCTCAGAACTTCAGCGTCAAACCATTTGTAGATTTTTATCTAACGTTGGATATCTACCGCTGATCTGGCGACTCTGACCCGTCAGGTGACAACTCCAACAAGCTGTGTGACCTGTGCGGGTCGACCATACCGGGCAAGAAGTGTACGGATGCGGACCCTTACGCCGGCAACGAGGGCGCTTTCCTTTGCCTGGTCGAGGCGGGCGACGTCGCCTTCGTGAAGCACACCACGCCGACGGAGATGATGCTGGCCAGTGTGCGGAAGGACACCGGTGTGCGCGAGGTCGGGGACCAGCCCATCACCAGCACGGCCATACCGCGTGAGTGGGCTGTCCATGCTGGGGTGTGCGGGGCATGAAACGCGCCGTGCCGAAATTGGTTGTATTTCTTTCTGAATTGTCTGCATCAATAGACTAATAACGCCGAACTGAGGCGAAATAATACGATTATGTCCCCTCGCCCTCCCAACTAACACATTCCAAGGCCCTGATTGTGCGTCTGGACGGTACAGCCGGGAGAGTCCATGTCGTGACGTGGGCGGTGTCCCTTTTCAGCCGGTCTGGACGAGTCGATGTTCGAGCTGCTGTGTCTGAACGGCCGGCGAGCCGCTCTGGCCGACTACCAGAACTGCAACTGGGGCCGCATCCCCAGCCACGCGGTGCTGACGTCGTCGGCGCGCCCTCGCGAGCTGCGGCTCAAGTACCAGCGCTTCCTTGAGGTACCGTCGGGTGACTTAGCCCTGCCCAGTGTGGGTGCGTAGGCACTGTTCTGGGGGCAGGCACTTGGCTGGGTAGTGGGGCTGTGGTTCATGGCTTAACTTCAGCGGTTGTACTCGCTCCGCCAGGCTGTGTCGTAGGCTTGAGTTTGATTCTCTTCATCCCCCTTTCATTTTCCTGAAATATTCGGCCAAGTTGAAATGTGTGGCTGTTCGCATGGGCGATGGGTTGATTACTATTCCTGCGCGCAATGCGTTAGCCTATGTTGGCCGCTAAGAGCTGACAGCAGCTGAAGATGACTTCCCGCATCGTATCCATCCGTGTGGGTGTTTGCTTATTGTTTGTTTATTGGGTGATTCACGACGCACTTTATGCACATTCGCGGCTAATGGCGCCGCCCAATGGTTTCGCCGGTGGGCCGCGGGATAGGGAAATGTCCCGAGCGGTGCGAGTGTTGAACCCTGGACCTTTGGTACACAGAGCTCAACACCTTAACCACTTGGCCATCCCTGCCCCTCCATGTGCGGTGTGGTTCCGCTCGACCTTGCCTCCACTAGCGGCAGCCGCACGGTTGCCCGTGTCCGCACGCACATCAGGTGACTGAGTCGTCTCACACGTGACCGTCCGTGCCATCACAGGATGCGGTGAAGCACTACGGCTCGCCGGCGTCCTCCGAGCCCGACGTGTACGGCGAGTATCCGTTTTCGCTGTTCGACTCGCACCGCTACGGCGTGCGGCCCAACCTGCTCTTCCAGGTATGGCCGCGGCGGGCACTGTGGGCCTCAGGGCTCCATGACTGTGGTGGAGCTTGAGGACGGTCGGTGTGCGTGGAAGGTGTTGATCCGGACATTGTTTCGCACTCTGTCTATATATCGTATCCCCTCAAATGTAACTTTGCTTTGCCTATCTTACGTTCAAGCGTCCTAATTTAAGCTGAACAAAATGCGTTTTTGTTTGTTTGTTTGTTTGTTTGTTTGTTGATACCTCTAGGATATGAATGCAAACAGGAATGTGTGCTGTGCATTGCTTTTGTAATTTGTATCATGCAATGCCAGTAGCAACACTGGATACCTTTGGCCATACTGTACGGGATGCTAATACTGGAATATTGAGTTGTCGGAGAGACATATCGGTAGAGATAGTGGAATCTTTAGCGCCCCTGCTAGACTGAAAAAGTTTCAACCTGCACGTCTGACGAGTCAGAAAGACACCCTCTTCCTGCTCTGACCGCCACAGCACGCTCCTGCGATAGCCACTGGCGTGGGATGTCGTGCCAACGGGTAGGCGGCCGGCCGTCCCGACAACGCGGTCCCTTCGGCAGCGCCGGCTGCCCAGCTCTCTAACGCCGTCCGCACCGCCGCAGGACTCGACCAAGTCGCTGTACCCGATCAAGCACGACGACCAGCTGTACCTGCGCTACCTGGGCGACGCCGTCACACCCATCATGGATGTGCGCTCGTGCCCCGTGCGCGCGCTGCGGCTTTGCGTCACCTCCTACGCCGAGCAGATCAAGTGCAACCAGATGCGGGTACGTGAGGTGGTGGGCGCCGGCGCCGGTAACGGTGGTGGCAGCGTTGGTCTGATGCTGCCGTGAGGCTGGTGTTGGTGTGGTGCCGCGGCGGGGGTGGTGTTGGTGTGATGCTGTGATGGAAGGTGGTGTTGGTGTGGTGCTGTGGTGGAAGGTGATGTTGTGGTACCATGGCGGGGGTGGTGTTGGTGTGGTGCTACAGTGATGATGGTGTTGGTATTGTGCTGTGGCGATGGTGGTGGTGTGGTACCGCGGTGGGGTGGTGTTGGTGTGGTTCTACAGTGA
Organism: Ashinkailepas kermadecensis; assembly: GCA_034440615.1. Lineage (NCBI taxonomy): Eukaryota > Metazoa > Arthropoda > Thecostraca > Neolepadidae > Ashinkailepas > Ashinkailepas kermadecensis. The sequence goes on from JAOTOM010003253.1 coordinate 31,727, forward strand.
TGATGGTGTTGGTGTGGTGCTGTGGCGATGGTGGTGGTGTGGTACCGCGGTGGGGGTGGTGTTGGTGTGGTGCTACAGTGATGATTGTGTTGGTGTGGTGCTGTGGCGATGGTGGTGGTGTGGTACCGCGGTGGGTGTGGTGTTGGTGTGGTACCGCGGTGGGGGTGGTGTTGGTGTGATGTTGGGCGATGGTAGCGTTGGTCAGGTGCTGCTGTGGGTGCAATGTTGGTCGGCTGTTGCGACGAAGGTGGTGTTGTCCTATGCACACCACACATTCACACCACCGTGCGTGGTCGCGCGGTATGACACGTGTCATATGGCGCGGCCACTCACATGCACACCATGCGCACCATACACGCCATACACATCAAACTTACCATGCACCCTGTACATAGGGGACGAGTGGTCTAGGGGTAAGATGCTCGTCTCTCAATCGAAAGATTGTGGGTTCGAATCTCACCTGTCGCTACTCTTCGCCCGCGACCAATCGGCATGAGAGATTGGCGACGCTATATGACTCAACGGTCGACGTGTCGTAAAACCAATAACTAACCACCCTGTACACACCATACAGCCACACCACCGTTCGTGGCCGTGCGATGCGACACGTGTCGGCTTGTTTGCGCTTGCGTGTGGCCCACACGGCGCTCGGTGACACTCTGCTCCGCTCCGGCAGCAAGCTCTGCGGGCTCAGCTGCTGAAGCCGGAGCTGATCTGCTTCAGGGGTCACAGCACCGTGGACTGTATGCGACTGATCAACAAGGGGTACGTGCGACGCGTGCGGGAATGTCGGCCAGCGTACTCCAGTGTGCAACCAACGGGGGTCATTGGTGACTATCTTGTTGAAGCCTCGCAGTGCGGAATAACTTTCTACCCCTCGCAGTGCGGGGAAGGGTGTTGGTTTAAAAAAAAAAAACATTTTGGCCGCACGATTTTTTCCAAGCAAGGTAGAGAGTTGCGATGAACAGCATGATGTACAGCATTGTGTTCATGAAGTTTCAGAGTTATTATAAGCTTTAAGACTCGAAACGTGGGTTGCAGCGGGTGAGACATCTTCGCCGTAGTGTTCGGACCCGGGTCGCGAAACAAAGGCGATTTCCTACTTCAATATTGATGATATACAAGCTGGACAATTGGAGTATGGAATTGCACAGGTGACATGTGCAAAGGTGAAGGTCCTGTCAAGGTCATATACCGGGAAATATGTGATGAACTGCTAAAGATGACAAATTTCTGGACGGATTGCACTAAGGAAAAGATAATTAGTGGTACCAAAGCAAAATCAAATTGTTTCCACCCTCCTTGAAACTTTTTTAAAAAATCATAAGTTTTTCAAAAACATTTCACCCGGAAGAGCAACGTTTTTCATATCGAATTCGGAGACCTCATTGACATGAAGAATAAGGTCGACGTACAAAGTTGTCGTGGTTTAGCCATTCCTTATTTCCAAGACCTGCAGCGCATATATCTAGCAAGGTTCTAATGCCAGCGTGCCGTGCGACCGCAGGATAGTTTGACTCCATTCTGCCCGTGGTGCCAGTCTCGACACGTGCTTCAGCCTCAGTGCAACGTGTGTCCGCAGGATGACGGATATCGTGATGCTGGACCCGGGCGATATCTACACGGCCGGCCTGCAGTTCAACCAGGTGCCCATCATGAACGAGATATACGACAAAGACAAGTCGTCCTTCTTTGTGGTGGCCGTGTCTAAGGAGACTGACCTGGACACCGATGTGCTCTACCTGCGCAGTGAGTGCTGGTCATACCGTCGTGGCGAGGTGTTCAGGTCGAAGCGGACAGCTGCCGACAGGAATCGGTGGCGCTGGACGACTTTTCGTGGCGGCCGTGATTTGTTGTGATCGGAAGAGGCAGGGCTGCTGCCAGCGATTCGATTGGCTGTCTCACACGGTTAGTTGCTGCCCTGATCGGTTGGCCAGGAATGTTCATCCTATGTATAGTCGGCAGTCGATCGCTTCTTTAGAGTGTGTTCAATATTCTTAGATTGTGCTTCAGGATGGCTCTGTGGAAATGCGGGGTACGATATTGTACATCTCTCAACTCCATATAGAATTGTGGGATCTACAAGTGCGGTCTGTATTTTGGTCCTGGTGTTTCCTGGTTTTCACCTTCATTTTGTATTCCATCCAAGTTCTAAATTTGTGTGCGCCGACACCATCATCGTCTACATCTGCCGCTGGAACTCGTGCATTGGGAAGTATTGACCATGCGTCTCAATCAGTTCATCCCAGACGTTCTTTCGTTGTTGGCATTTTTCATGTGAGCTGATCGCGTGTTCTTATCGGCCGTATTGCTGGATTTCGTTCAGAAGCAACGTTTGGCACACAGACAAGACTCCTCTCCTTGTTTCTTCCAGTTGACACGAGCTCTTCCCATTCTGTGCAGCCCTCCACGCCGGAACGTGCTACTCGTGTACTCGCGCTATGGTCTGCCGACCTCGGTTGGTTACCCTGTTATCTACCCAGCACCTCCCATCTGTTTTCATCCGGCATCTGCTGCCATCTGCCGGCATTCCTTTCATGTTCAGTCTATTCTCGCCGGCCGCTCTCCTCCACCTACCCGTACCGCTATAGCACGCCTGCCGAGACTATCGCACCACATCCCCTTCCTGCAGTGTTTGCTACTTCCTGTCATGTGCCCGTGTCCCTGCTGTGCCCCGGCGACTCCTCTCTCATCTGCCCGCAATCCGCCCGTTGTCACCGGCGACCCCCACCATGCACGAGCAACTCCCCGCCACGCATGCGCAGCTCCCCACCACGCATGCGCAGCTGCCCACCATGCATGCGCAGCTCCCCACCACGCATCCGCAGCCCCCATGCTCCGTCTGCTTTGACCGGCCACTCCTGGTCATGACCGTTCCCGCCCGCTCGCTCTTCCGCCTGCTGTGACTCGCCGCCGTCCGCCGCAGACAAGAAGACGTGCCACACGGGCGTGATGGAGGGCGCCGGCTGGGTGATCCCCATGGCCTACCTCATCTCCAACGAGCGCATCCGCGGCTACGGCTGCGACTCGGTGCAGGCGGCCGCGCAGACGTTCACCAAGTCGTGCGCGCCTGGCGCTCTCAGCAGGTACGTCGGTGGGGGGGGGCGTGCGTGTCGGTCCTCCGCGCTGGCGGCGGAATCCCTGGCTGAGAGCCCAGCTGCGGGCTCGTTCGTCGGGTTCGTTCGCAAGCTGCGGGCGCGTTCGGGCTCCCGCCGGCATTTGGGTGATGATGGACGATGGTGATAATCCCGGAAGTGGAATTTGTCTGGGGTGACTCCGATGTTTTTTTTTCTCGACGGAGCTGTGCCAATCGCTTCCACTAGAATAGCGATATGGGCGCTGTATGGTGGAGCAGCACGTGCGATGTTATTCCAAACAGCCAGCTCATGAACTGAACCCATCCTTCTCCAGGTTGGATCGCGGGAGAATGGTTGTCTTGTAATCGGGGCGTGAATATAAATCAACATTGGTTGATGACGAAACCCCGTGCAATGTTGTTGTGGTAGGTGACCTGGGCTGAAGTTGCGCATCAGTTCAGCACGATTCACGCTCGACTCATACCCGTTTAGGAACACAAGTGTGTGTGGTTGATCTCACGTGGACGCAGTCTGAGTGGGAACCATCTACATTTTCCGAGTGGCTTTCTTTGTGATTTGTGGTGTGGTGAGTGACCCTCAGTGTCTGTTACAGCGACTACAATTTCGGCTACAGCTGGTACAACCTCTGCCAGATGTGTCACGGATCCAGCGGAGACTATTGCTCGCGCGACGCCTCAGAGGGCTATTACGGTCACACAGGTCAGGGCTGCCGCAAGTCCGGTCAAACGTCATGGTTGTGTCAAGTCAAACCAGCCTGAGATCATCCCACGCCCTTGTCAGGTCAACCGTCATGGTTGTGTCAAACCAGCCTGAGATCATCCCAAGTCCTTGTCAGGTCAGACGTCATGGTTGTGTCAAATCAGTCTGAGCTCATCCCAAGTTCTTGTCAGGTCAAACGTCATGGTTCTGTCGAACCAGCCTGAGATCATCCCAAGTCCTTGTCGGGTCGCGTGAGACGTGTCTGGTGGGTACCACATCAGACTGTGGGCGATGATATCTCTCCTCCGATTTTTGGAGACTAACATGAGTCTTCTAAGCGTTTGTAATGCGATATGTGTGGCGTCGAGAGGTTGCAAAATCGTCCAGCGGAGATTAAACCTGGGCAGGCTACGTGTTTGATCCTGCGGCAGGTTACGTGTTTGATCGTTTCTGATATCGGCATCGCGCAATGATGTTTTGTGCGGAAGCGTCTGCGGCAGGTTACGTGTTTGATCGTTTCTGATATCGGCATCGCGCAATGATGTTTTGTGTGGAAGCATGACGGGAATGAAGGCAAGGAAGTCGCCTAACACGTGCTATGTCTTAGAAGGGAGTCGACAATAAGGCAGTTGCACGATTGTGACGTTGAAAGCTGAACAATATCAATTGTTGCAACTGCTTTCGGACATGGACATCAAAATGGAATTACATTTTGTAACTATTGCAGTTGCATCCTATCACTTTTCACGGAAGCGATATTTAGAAGTCCAAACTCTGCCAAAAGATGAAAACGAGTTTCTTTTTGCTGCTGGCACGCACTTGCATTTTGTACTTCCAAAATAGTGGCTGAAATCCTGAGTCTGCCAGTTTGTGAAGTCCACCTACGATAGACAGCTGTCTCCATACTCATCTCTGTCATGACAGGATTGCTAGTGAGATCCGATGCGCAGGTAGGGTTCTGCGCTGTCCTGTAAAGGAGAGTCGGTGAGGTATTGCGTGCTGGGCGAGCCACGGCGTGCTTTCTGTGCCAGACAAGAGTTGCAGTGAATTCTTGTGTTGGTGGGTATCACGTATGTTCAGCCCGCACGGGATGCCAGTGCTGTCCTGTATATGGGCAACGCTTACCCCTGTCTCGATCAAGAGTACCAGCGATGTTCTGCGCGTGCATAAGACTCGTCTGTGCGTGGGCAGGCGCATTCCGCTGTCTGGTGGAGGGCGGCGGCGACGTGGCGTTTGTGAAGCACACCACCGTGCTGGAGAACTGCGACGGCAAGCGCAAGGAGTTCTGGGCGCGCAATCAGCTGACGGCCGACTATCAGCTGCTCTGTCGCGACGGTACGGTTCTCGGCGAAAACGGCGTTTGTGTGTGTGTGTGTGATGTTGCTGTTGCGCCATGCTTGGCTGGAATGGCCCCTCGTGTCGAAATGTCTCGCCACAACGTCCGTTACGTGGAATTAGTGATGGCTTTGACTCGGGGTGGTAGTTGCCAACGGAGACTGGTCACGGGTGTCGGCTATTCTGTTGCCGACCACCGTATTGTGGTGGCCTCGCGAAGCCAACGGTTCCTTGAGCGAAAGTCAGCAAGGGATCGAATCAAGCTGTGCGTGCACATTTGCATGCATCAAATATGTTTCAACATGGATACATGAGTACCTGCATGCGCTCATTTTGTCATCGGCGACGTTTTTCCTTCATCCGACCCACACGCACGAATGAAGGAGAACACTAATCGTGTTCCCCACCACAATCATTCGTGTATGCGTATCCGAGACCACGCCGCGTGCCTGACCTCAGCCGCTTGTGCAGGAACACGGGCTCGCGTCCAGGACTACGCCACGTGCAATGTGGGCCACGTGCGAACCAACGCGATGGTGACGCGCGGCGGCGAGGCGCTGAACCAGACGGAGATCACCACCATTCTCAACCTGTTCCTGCACGCGCAGCAGCACTTCGGCCAGAAATTCGGCGATGAGTTCAAGTGAGTTTGTGGCGAGACGTGAACTTCCTGTCGACCGGGCAGTTCGGCTGGGCCTGGGGACTCCTCGTCGAACGCGCGGGCTGGAGGACAGTCTCATGAGGTGCAAACTTCACCTTCCCCAGCTCCCCGAGTCAGTACCATGTCTGCTGCTGAGGTGGCAAGGGTGATGGCCCCGCCCCACACCACTCCGCGGTGGCGATCAGTCCTGATGTTCGCCTACAACAGGACGCGAACGCGTCTCGCCCTGGCCGGTTTCCCCAACCGGTGGAGGGAGTCGTAAGGCCCGACCTCGAAAATGATCTGATCCGTGGGCTTCGGCTGGTTTGTTTTGAACTAACCTGTTTATCTCCGACCCCACAGTTTTTACTATCCCCCTATGCAGGCTATTTTACAATGGAACTGTACGGGATATAGAAGCAGTAACGTCCTTCGCAGGAGCGACGCCCTCCTCACGCTTCAAGTCGCACGACCCTGAAGAGAGCGGGCGTGTCTACCTGTAACGGCATCCGTCATATTTTCCGATAAATATTTTGACCTTTCAATTTCCCATTATACAGGCTATCTTACAGTAGAACTGCAGAAGATTTAGAACGAGCGCCAAATATCTCCAGAGGGTTCTTAGCCAGGATTGTCCGGTAGCAGTGGCACCATTGCAATGGCAGGTGCAACTAGCGGTCGCGTGTCTGGAAAAGTGGGTGAATAGCAACGAGTTTTCGTTTTCAGGAACCAAGACTCGCTCTCCATTTTTGTCGTCGTCGACCCTGTCAGGATGTAGAAGTTAGATTGTATTGAACGAATGCACTGGTTCAGCCCGCGGCGCGATTTCGAGCAGTGGAGTTCAACCGACGTCCTGCATGCAGCCACCTCTTGAAAACCGCACGGAGAAAGTGTTTGTAGCCTATTGAGGTGCGTTGCTCATACCACCTGCGGTGCAAATCGGGAAGCGCCTGTGCTGGCGCACGCTCAAAACTTGACTGCGCTTGTTTTATCTATGACGCTACCGCTGTAGCCAACCAGCTTATGCCTGACACCGTACGTCACACTGATCTAAAATGACCTTGGCAGTCGACGCGCCCCTAAACTCCAATGCATTATCACACTGATCTCCGACTCGTTAAGGACGTCACCCTCTGCTAGCATTCCTTCGGAAGCCAACGAGTCGCCCTCCCCTTGTGCAGAGAGGCTTGGAATGCGCTATGGGCGTAAGATCGCCAGTTGCCGCACCATCCGGCATATGCTCTCGCATCGATTACCAGATATTCAGTTCCGAGCAGTGCATCATGAATGCGTGGCACCATTCGGTGTGCGCATGCGGCGTCTGTTTCGGGAAAGTGGCATCAAACTGCGAGGTGTGTGAGGTGTGTGGCCACATTCGAGTCCCGCCCTGGGAACCGACATACTCCGGAGATAGATGTCTCCCTAACTGGAATAAGAAAAACCGATATCACCACAAATGAGCTGCGCGCTATCAGCCTGGAACATATAGCACAGTTCGTTGGATTTGTCACGACATACACCGGCAGTTCCAGAACAGGGTCGGGTGTGGAAAGCGTGTTTGTGGTTTTAAATGCTGTGCCGATCATTTTCGTTGCCGGCCCATGCATGGGTGTGTTCGTCAGAACTGCATGTGCTCTCTAAGTCGTTTTTTTATTGAAGTTTGCGATGATATTCATCGCCTTGTTTTGATCGATTCCCCCAGCAGCCTTCTGGCCTTACAAACATTTTACCTGCCGGGTCATATCTTACTGTATATCGTAGGGGCCGCGGTAGCTCAGTTGGTAGAGCGTCGGACTCTTGATCGCAAGATTGTGGGTTCGAATCTCACAACCGAGTATTTACCGAGTCCACCCGCGACCAATTGGCGTGAGAGGTTGGCGACGCTATATAACCTAGCGGTTAAATGCGTCGTAAAAGTACTCAATGTTCTTCTTCTGTATATCGTAAGTCGGTTTAATCTTCTGCATGATGCTGGGAAACCCGGTGTTGGATTCCGAGTCATGTTGGGATCAGTGGGTAGGAGTGCGCTAATGCAGCAGCGGACCGTGCCGCAACATCTCTCGCCCGAACATAGCCACTCCCGGCCGGACACCACTTACAACCGATTTACAGTTTTACGTTGACGAATAACAAAAGAGTTTAGGATGCTTTCGAGGATGTTTTAGGTGGCAACAAGTTGAGAGCACTCCAGCCGTGCCTTGGACGGTGGCGGCCGTGCTCGCGAGAGGTCTTGCTGTGTCGGCTTCGGATCGGGCATACTTGCGCCACTCACTCCTATCTGCTTCGTGGAGAAGGTGGACCTGGCGCTGCACAATTTGCGCCACTCACTCCTATCTGCTTCGTGGAGAAGGTGGACCGCGCTGCCCTAGGTGGCAGGCTGCACCAACTGCACGACATATTCTGGCTTCCGGTCTTTGGTGTGCCGACGGACTGAGAAGCATTTCCAGACGTAAATACTCGCTTTCCTTCAAGAGGTTCTAGCTGATGACTCTTTCATTGTCGCATCCGGACGGCTCTTTGATTTTCCGTCAGACCTGTCCTTTCCAGTGATCTACACTTGCAAATGACCTGGTTCACCAGCATAATGTTATTACGCCCACTGTGACTGCCACTCGCTCTGAGCTGGTATTAATAACGACAGCGTTATGTATGACAGCGACCATGTAGCACCCATAACTGGTCAAGTTATGGGCGCTACATGGCCATGGAAGTCGATGCGCCCTAAAGCCCAAATAGCTTTACCTAATCGCCTCTTACGTACATAATTTTACCTTCCTATATGGGTTCCATGAAGCCTCACAACACTCAACTGCAACAACAATTACCAATTTCATCATATCTGATTTCTGACACTTCTGGCATCAAGATATGGCAACACATGCTGTTTCGCGCTTGGACGTAATCTGTCTGTCATGCTGCCGATTTGTTTCCACGTCATGCTGGGAGTTCTGCCGCGGATCCGGTGTGCTGGGAGTGCAGCCTAGTCTGGGGCGCGTGGGACCCCAGCCAACGAGCGAGTCACTCGATTTCCGAAAAGCGCCGGCCGTGATTGTGACGTTGCGCCACGTGCTGGCGGCCGTCACGGACCGTGACACTCGTGTGACGACCTTGACCGGAGTGCGGTGCTGCAGCTTCAAGATGTTCCACTCGCCCGAGCCGACCGCCGACCTCATCTTCTCGGACGCCGCCCAGCAGCTGCGGCCCGTGCGGCTCGAGGAGAGGAACTACCGCACCTACCTGGGTAGGTATCGGCCGCCCTGGTCGGACACCCTCGAGGGGAGGAACTACCGCACCTACCCGGGTAGGTATCGGCCGCCCTGGTCGGACACCCTCGAGGGGAGGAACTACCGCACCTACCTGGGTAGGTATCGGCCGCCCTGGTCGGACACCCTCGAGGGGAGGAACTACCGCACCTACCTGGGTAGGTATCGGCCGCCCTGGTCGGACACCCTCGAGGGGAGGAACTACCGCACCTACCTGGGTAGGTATCGGCCGCCCTGGTCGGACACCCTCAAGGGGAGGAACTACCGCACCTACCTGGGTAGGTATCGGCCGCCCTGGTCGGACACCCTCGAGGGGAGGAACTACCGCACCTACCTGGGTAGGTATCGGCCGCCCTGGTCGGACACCCTCGAGGGGAGGGACTACCGCACCTACCTGGGTAGGTATCGGCCGCCCTGGTCGGACACCCTCGAGGGAGGAACTACCGCACCTACCTGGGCAGGTATCGGCCGCCCTGGTCGGACACCCTCGAGGGGAGGAACTACCGCACCTACCTGGGTAGGTATCGGCCGCCCTGGTCGGACACCCTCGAGGGGAGGAACTACCGCACCTACCTGGGTAGGTATCGGCCGCCCTGGTCGGACACCCTCGAGGGGAGGAACTACCGCACCTACCTGGGTAGGTATCGGCCGCCCTGGTCGGACACCCTCGAGGGGAGGAACTACCGCACCTACCTGGGTATGTATCGGCCACGCTGGGAAGGACTACCGCACCTACCTGGGTAGGTATCGGCCGCCCTGGTCGGACACCCTCGAGGAGAGGAACTACCGCACCTACCTGGGTATGTATCGGCCACGCTGGGAAGGACTACCGCACATACCTGGGTAGGTATCAGCCACTCTGGTCGGACACCTTCCAGTCCTGTCTGCTTGTGAGCCGCGACACCGGCGAATCTGCCTCTTCTCTGGATAGCTGGTGAACTCAGCCAATACATATATACATTATATACTATGTAAATATATATATATATATATATATATATATATATATATATATATATATGTGTGTGTATGTATGTATGTATATATATATATATATATATATATATATATGTATATGTATATATATATATATATATATATATATATATATATATATATATGCATGTATATTAAATGCTCGGCAGCATTCCTCCCCACTCTGGTTCTGAAACGGTGCTACAACGGGTAACTGCCACGTGCGCGTTGGGAGCTGCTGTTAAGCCGTCCGTACCAGTGTCATTGCCTACGAAGTTAACATATCAGCCGTGGGCGCTGTATGACCAAAGCAGTCGATGCGCCCGTAAGCCCAAATAACCAACCAACATGCCACGACCGTTCAACTAATGTTGTCAGATTTGTCAACTTCTGGGTACTTGGGGTGCGTCCAATATCCAGTTAAACTACGTTAGTTGCTTTTTGCATTAGCTCCGCGCAGCCGCACCAGCTATGCTTATGTCCTGGTATGCTTCCAGACATTGTTTTTCGTTCAGTTCTTTATAGTTTTGTTTTAGTTTCTTTAGAGTTGAGTGACGCTAAAGTACAGAATAAAGAAAATTGATTTCCGCGAAAATGTGGAAGATTCAGCATCAATTGCATGCCACTACAGCTTAGCAGAGCAAGGTCATCGTAAAAAATAACGAAAGAAGGAAGCCATGTGCGTTGAGAATTCGCTAACTCATACAATGTTCGCACTGTTGCTTCACAAAACAGTGCAAATATCAAAAACGGCAAGTGGGATAAACAAGATGAGGAAAATGGTAGATTTGTAAATCACGATGTCGTAATTGTAATATATACATGCACACAAGCATACATGCACACATACATTGTATATATGTCTATCTACATTTGCGTCTTCTTTCCACATAGCTTATAGTATCACAGGACACACTATCTCTACGTGCTGTAAGAAGCAGACCAATGTAGATTGTCATGACCATGCATGTTGATAACCGGTGTGTATCGCACGGCAGGTAAAAACTTTTTGGAGGCACGCGCAGTGGTGGATTGCCGCGCTGGAGCCGCGTCACTAGCCGTCTCGCTGGCAACGGTCGTCATGACGACGCTGGCGATGCTACTGTGAACTGTGACGTCATGCCGGGCGGCAGCATCTCATTTGTGCATACCTCTGTAACCCATTCCGCTCATAATCCATCTCCGGCGATGCCGCTTTTGCGAGCAGTGAGTGGAAGGCAGTGGGAAGTTTGTCTCGGTTCAGAAGTGAGCAGAGTTCAGCTCAGTCAACGAATCTCAACTCTGACCCGCGGTCGAGGTCGCACCGAGTGGGTGCCCGCTGGCGTCCGCATCGGAGAGTCGACGTGTAGTTTGAAGGAGCCGTTCAGGTCGAGGGTGTTGCTCGACTGGCCGGCGAACTCGGCGAACTTGACACTGGCGGCCGCCACTCAGCTGCGCACGCTGTTGTCTGAGGTGCACGTGACGGCTGCTCTGGGCGGGTCGGGGTCTGTCGTGCGCCGAGAGGTAGGCTTAGTGGGCGCCACTCGCACACTTTTCGGACCGGCGTGCTGCCGGGTTGGGCTAGTTTCGGACCGGCGTGCTGCCGGGTTGGGCTGGTTTTGGACCGGCGTGCTGCCGGGTTGGGCTGGTTTCCTGCTGGCGTGCTGCCGGGTTGGGCCAGTTTCCGGCTGGCGTGTTGCCGGGTTGGGCCGGCCTGGTCCTTCCCCGGTTGGTCCGTTCTCTTGATGCATCCTACTCTGGTGGGAGGTACAAAGTAATGTGCACTGTGCAGCCCCCTGTTAGCGTCACTCGGTATGTTTATAATCACCCGCCGGGAGAGGTATGCACCCACTTTGGTTAGGTTGGCCGTGTCGAGACACGTTAATCTGTACGAGACGTGAGCGACTGTTACCTCCTCTGGGATGTGTGTTATATTGATCGCCAGGTTAGTAAAGCATCCCGTGAGTCATTCGGGTGTGCCACAATTGCACTACTATTATTTCGCGATGTGTATGTTTGTGTGAAGGCGAGGCTATAGAGGCTCGCCCTGGGAATGACACGCCATTGTGTGCTGATCGGGATGGAGATGATAAGCTACTTGCTTGATCAGCCACGATTTTCAGCCTTTTGTGTTCACCGCACTTTTCACTGTCCGCTTCTCATAGTATATTCCAGATATTTTATACTGACTAGCTGTTTTATGCAGGCTGAATGTGCGTCGACCACATTTCATTAAAAATGTATTTTTCCATAGTGTGATGTTACCGTCCAAGTACCATGAGAGCTGCGATGGTTTGGGACACGATCGAGAACGGTTTGCAGTAGCATTGTGACCAGTCCGTCTTCGGACCTTTATGCCGTCCAACATGAACCTCTACGTGATGTCGAGCCGTCCTACGCGAACCTCTACGCGTTGTCGAAATATATTTTGATTGACGCCAGTAGTGATTGTGTGGGGTCGATGTGCTCAACTGGTGGTTGTGACTCTTTCCATCGGAAGGGTATGAACAAGTGATGGTGAAAAGGCGAGGGAACCGCGGGAAAACGGGAAAAACATACCGATGTGGCGAACGAATGTCAGCTTAAACTGTTTGCGTGTTTCTACCGAAGTATTCCATAGTCCAACTACTTCGATGCTAAAGCTGGATGGCAGCTATGGTCTACGTCAGATTACTCTTCGTAAAGTGGAAGTTCGATCACTCCACTGGTTGAACCATATGTGTGATTGGCATGTCCATCAGACAATTCATTTTCTTTCGTATCTCGTAAAACATTGCCATCAGGCAAGTACGCGACAACTTTACATAGTGTCTACCCGTCTAACCACATCCAATGTGGTATGGCAGACGACTCAATTATCTCCCACTTCGAAACCTAAGCTTACCGGATTAAAACCGCTTTGGGTAAATAGCATTCGTGGTATGACGTTAGTTGCTCTAGACAAAACACTCGAACTATGGTGGAAATAAAATAAAGAGTCGGGTCATGGTCAAGCGTAGCGGGCACGTCTTGTCTCCGTCGTGGGAGGAATGCAACCTGCATCAAGGCAGACACGCACCAATGAAAATTGGCCAGGATTGGTGTGCTGTGATCCCCGCTCGTCATTTTCTATTTATGGTTCCTGGCGTTAGGTCTATACCGCAAAACTACACGAGTAATGAGTTCGGCATCAACGGACACTGATCAACAGACCAACATCAACTGATCAACAGACAGATCAACGGACCTCCGTTTCTGATTTTGTTCTCGTACATTATTCTCAAATCTATCGAATATTCCTTCCGCCCGTCGCCCTATATACTGTCCACCGCCACCCATAGCTGACGGGTCAGAGCGTATCCAAGCTTCTGCTTTTCATACGCCCGCGCCCTGCCATATAGGGAGCAATCCCCCAAATTGTTTCACTTCGCATTAAGCCTGCCAGCTGTGCATAGAACAAATACACTCATAAACTATGATTAGTTGCCGAACTTTCCGCGGTGTTGAAGCCCTGTACGGTAACTGATCACAACCACCCAGTGCGTGATGTTGCACAGATAGTCGACCAACCAATCAACCAACCAACCAACCAACCACCCAGTGCGTGATGTTGCACAGATAGTCGACCAACCAATCAACCACCCAGTGCGTGATGTTGCACAGATAGTCGGCCAACCAATCAACCACCCAGTGCTGGATCCCCGGCTGCCCGGCAAAGTTGTGCTGTTAAGCGGAGGGGGGGGGGGGAAGGCTTTTATCTATCGCCTTCTGAGGGCCAATAGCTGCTCGCTGGCCCGGTACGATGACACGTTCTAACTATTTGCTGATTGTTGATAAAATGTGACGCTGTTTGCACAATCCACCAGGACGTGGACTTACTGCGTGTCTGCTGCACGGCTGTGTGTCTGTGAGCACAATTTTGCCGCAGGGTGCTTGACCCAATGTCCTTGGGTAATCCCGGCGGGATTGTCAAATCCACCCGCGGCCAATCGGCGTGAGAGGTTGGCGACGCTGTGTGGCCTAGCAGTTGAATGCGTCGTAAAAGAGCCCAATTTTCATCTTGGGTTCTTGATACAATACATAGTTCATACAGCCGAACCTGCGTTGAAGTCGCCTATCAAACTACATCAGTCAATCAAAGAAAGAAAAAACGTCAAGAAGCGTCTGGTCGTTCCTGTGCGGGGTCCCTGAACCATCTCGGAGAGGTGAGAACATCTCTGCCAGTGACGTCACTCGTAAGGCTGCCCTCACTAATAGACGGGGGAGGGGCAGTGTCGTGCAGACAACACATTATCCTCAGCAGTCTGCGGAGAATCTGGAGACCGGCGGGTCCAACGAAACTCGCCGAGTTTTGAAACGGTGGTCAGCTGGCCGACAGCAGAAGACCGATGGGCGGCGTGCGCAGTCCAGCACGACCCCGCCGTATGAAACCGGGCTGGTGGTGTGTCAACACCAGTGGGCACCGGCACAGGGGCGAGTCACGTCGACAACTGGTCGGCGACACACCGGGAACAATCCCCCAATATACGGCCCTGACGTGTGTAACCGGGCTGGTGGTGTGTCAACACCAGTCGGCACCGGCACGGGGGCGAGTCACGTCGACAACTGGCCGGCGACAAGCAACGGCAATGCTCGGCCTCATGGTGATGTATTTTGCCGCATTGCCATCACAGGCGGGCGCGTGCCCACGACTGCAGCTGACTCACCTTGACGCCCACATGACAAACTGACCGTCTCCAAACAACGCTCGGACACACTGATCCGTGCAATAGGCAATGCATCACTGAAGTCGCGTTGCGTGCAAGTTTGTGAGCGTGCGGATGTTCCTGGGTGTGTTTTTGTTGAGCGGTCTTGAGACTTCTGGAGCGAGTTTGCGGCCCCGACATCGATCTATCAACCATTGGAATAGCGTTGTAAAAGTTCAACCTCACACGTCACTCACACGACTCTCATCCTCATACGTCCTTACATCTCACACGTCACTCACACATCATACGTCCTCATACGTCACTCACACGTCACACGTCCTCACATGTCACACGTCCTTACACATCCTCACACGTCACATGTCCTATCACGTCACACGTCCTCATACGTCACACGCCACTTGCACGCCCTCACATGTCACACGTCCTCACACGTCACTCGTCCTCACACGTCACTCACACGACACTCGTCGGTACCGTTCATCCAAGTAGGGTCACCGGCCACTCTTACGCCCGGTGGTGCAAGCGTTATGAAAAGAAAGTGACCCGAATGTAAGCAACTCACTTAGATAAATCTTGTTGAAATACTGTGGAGCGGCTTTATTGCGAGACAGCTGTGCTGCTTGTCGTCACAGCACATCAAACATGGGATACATCGAACATTGGACATTTCGAGAAATAGGTGGGATTGAGGGTGCGTTCTTTCTCGCAGTTATTGCGCGAATTCCGAAGTGTGGGACGTTGCATATTCGCACCTGGTAAGTCTCGCGCTAGATCAGTTATGTGAGCCATTTGTGTCTCTACATGTAAACTTCCGAACTTAACTTGGAAAAGCCTGACGGTTGGTGACCTCCGCACACATTTTTAGACATTTTGTTGCACGCCACAGACATTTTGTGCACCTCAGACAAATCGCGTTGACGTCACAAAATTATCCACGAACTTTCCATATACATCGTGGTCCGATCACCTTCTCCCGTGAGCGTCGCCATCTTGCACGAAATCACGCAAGACAGCGCATGTACGGCTTGTCACAGTCCGCCCGTTCCTCGCGGAAATCACGAAATCTAGGCGCGGGTTACGTGAGGAATGAACCAAGAACGACCCCCCCGACGAGGCACCACCTTTCCGTAGTGTGTGGGGGGGGGAATGAGTGCCCTAAGGACCCGGAATCCCAGACCATCGGTGAGCCGGCCAGGCGTCAGACTAGGAGTGCCTCACTCGTCCTTCCATCCATTCGCTCCCATTACAATGCCCATTTCATCTCAACACCCATGTCCTCCACCTGGCCCGGCAATACCGACTCTCCCTACTATGAGCAGGTAGGACAACTTCCCCGGTCCTGCCCTCCAGCTCAGTTTTATCGGGGTAGCCGCTCCCCCTCGGCCTGTCCCACGGGGTTGACGGAGTCCTGGAGGTTGAGGTCCCCCGTCGCACGGCGCTAGTTGTGACGGGGGACCAACACACCTCTTTGGTCCTGATATCCCGGAGGGGCGGGCGGGCCCGTAGGGCCCCATACGGGTCAAGTGGCCGGTCGCCTCGGGCCGGTCGCCTCGGGCCGGGGGCCTGGGGGTTCTCCCCTGTGTCTGCCGGCCTGGCCGGCTGGGGTCAAGTGGTGGGCGGTGCTGGATCCCGGTCGGGGTGGTGAGTCTCTCTCTCTCTCTCGGCCGGGCGAAGGCGCCGCCCGTCCCGTATAGCTCCTCGGGCGCCTGACGTCCTCCCGTCCGCGGGGCCCAGGCGTCCCCCCGTTGGGTCCCTGTGTGGTGGGGCGCCCGAGGAGCCGAAAACAAACACACTACATGGCAGCAATAAACAAAACCACCCCTGGTCCCTCTCGTAGTGGCCAGACCGACCCTTCCCTACTAGGTGATCGGGATCGTACCATCGAACGTACTCCCGGCCCTCGTGTCCTTGTCTTTAGAGGAAAACACAAAGGTCTTGCGTCTCTGTCCCCATTCCAGAGGAAGGACGGATGCGACAGATTCGGTGAGATTGTGAGGTGCCAGAAGTTGAGGGACGGTGCACTGGAGGTAGAATTTGCTAAAGCAGAGCAGGCAGGTGTTGCACTTACATCATCTGAGTTCGTGTATGATGTGCGAAAGAACGGCAGAAAGGAGAAAGAAACAATAGAAATCACCGTAGAACCTCACAACACAAAAAAAGCACCTCGCGGGGTATTATAAATTGCTTTGATTTAAGGGATGTATCCGAGGACGAAATCGTGGATGGGCTCTCAAACTTTGGTGTAACTGGCGCGAGGAAAATGAAGGTAAAGAAATGGGCAGAACTTATTACGACCAACAACGTTATCTTGACCTTCAACAGAACCGATTTACCTCCGGAGATAAGAGTGGGTTACGTACGGGTCAAAGTACGAGAATTTCTTCCTTGTCCAATGCGTTGTTTCAAGTGCCAGCGGTTTGGACATACTACCCAATTTTGCCGTAACCGCCCCGTGTGCAGCAAGTGTGCCTCCCCTGAACATACCGGTGAAAATTGTGTATCCGAAAACCCATTTTGTACCAACTGCGGTCAAGGACAGGATCCTCACGCGGCGTACGACCGCGCATGCCCGAATTATATTAAGGAAAGGGAAATTATCTCAATAAAGCACACCAAAAAGATCACATTCAGAGAGGCCAGGGACGTATACGAAACATCGCATCCCAGGATTTCTTATTCTACAAAAGCCAAATCTACCTTGACGAGCACACAATATATACAACCCAACAAAGCATCGGAGCTGATCGCACAACTAACGGCCCTCGTTCGAGCTTTCGTAGCTCCACTTGAGACACCGGCTGTGCAGACGCAGCGAATGCAAGGCTACTCCGAGCCCACCGTTGACCCACCAACCACGTATGATCGCGGTGATAACCCACCAGAGACCTCTCGATCAACATCGGCAAGCGGGGAGTGGATCCAGGTCCAACGGACCAAGAGGCCTGCTCGGTCCTCCCCGCCAAAGCCTAGCCTCTTCCAATCTACTACGTCACCCACCCTGAAATCCCCACCCTCCACCTCCCACCCGTCCCCCAACATTCCCCCAGCCCCCCCTCCCGCACGCACCACCACCACCACCACCTCCAAATCCTTCTTATCCACCTCCTCCCTTCCCGAATCAAACCCCCTTCCCGTGAGACAGGCCCCACCCTCAACCACAGCATCTGCTTCCGCACCTCCATCGCCGTCACGTAACACCCACCGACCAACCCAAATCTCCGACGCAAGCTTCCAATTCTAGGAAGCTGTAAGGCGTGCCCGCGAGGCCAAGCGAGCCCGACTCGCCCAGATGGAGAGGGCCCGAACGGGAGGCCGCCAAGGGACCGACAGGTCTCTCCCCCCAAGGCCAGCCACCCCATCGCCGCGACGGCGAGTGGAGGGTCCGGCTCCGTCAGACGAGATGGGCCCTCCTCCGCCTCCACCCCGTTTGGGGCCCCAGAAAAGAGGAATGCCACTGTCCGGCTCCCCACCATCGGAAGCCTCTCCGCGTTCTCGCCCCAGGACCCAGTCGCTGGGACCTGGCCAAGGCGAGCCAGTAGACTTCGTTCCTGGACAAGTAGCGAGTTTTTAATCCCCTGCGCCAATTTCTAACCAGCGACCATTGTATCATGCAACTTCCCCTTTGTATACAGAAACCATTACTGACAGTCTGTGATATTTTCCCAAAGTTATTCTAACCTTTAAATCGCCGCCATGCAGACCTTTTTACAGTGGAACTGTAGAGGTTTTAGAACGAGTGTCCAAGAACTCCAGAGAGTTCTTAATCAACAACGCCCAGCAATAGTATGCCTGCAGGAAACGAAAGTTATACCGGAGCACAATATATCCATTAAAAACTATTCTGTTTTCGTAAGGATGTACTGTTTGACACCATTGCTCATGGTGGGGTGCTTCTGGCTGTTCACCACAGCGTTCCGGGTAAAGATATCGAGTTGAAAACCGCCTTGCAAGCGGTGGCCGCGCGTATCCTCCTAAACCGTCGTGCCCTTACGGTGTGTTCTCTGTACCTCCCCCCTGGCGTTGTATTCCCAATAAATGAGCTGGAGAAGCTCTTGTCTCAGCTACCGCCTCCCCTCCTTCTTTTAGGAGACTTTAATTCCCATCACACCATATGGGGCTGCGTTGATATTAACTCTCGTGGGCGTCTCTTGGGAAATTGTATTATACGGACATCCCTTTGCATTTTAAACACTGGCACAGTTACCCATTTTAGCTTCCCATCAGGTCTTACTTCGGTTTTAGATCTTAGTCTGGTGAGCCCGGAGTTGGTTAACAGGTTTGAATGGTCGGTTGACGAGGACCCTTTGGGAAGTGACCACTTTCCCATCTGGTTACACCATCAAGGAAGTCCCATATTGGGACCTGGACCACAACGATGGAACTTCAAAAGAGCGGATTGGGAAATATTTGAAGACCAGGTACAGCGTGTTTTTGTTCACACTATGATAAACTACCAATTTCAATAGATACATTTACATCTCTCCTTCTAGAATGTTCAACCAGATGCATCCCTAGGACCACTGTGTCCCCTAGGCGTACCCCAGTTCCGTGGTGGACACGTGAGTGTCGTGATGCAATCCGAGCGAGACGACGTGCCTTTAGAGCGTTCAACCGTAATAGTACCACCACAAATTCAATAGAGTTCAGACGTGCTAGGGCTGTCGTGCGGCGTACAATACAGGAAGCAAAGCGGTCTTCTTGGCGTGAGTACGTGAACTCTTTGAGCCGCTTTTCTCCCCACTCTCTGATCTGGTCCCGAATGAAAAGAATCTCTGGTCAACTCAGTTCGATCCCTCTCCCTATATTAGTTATTGGCGATCGTGAGGTTGCTCACCCGGTGGATGTAGCCAACGAATTTGGAACTACACTTGCTCGAAGATGTCAAACTGGTACCATTGACCCAAGCTTCCTTCGTCATAAACGCCGCTGTGAGATGACTCCGGTAGAGTTCTCAACGCCTGAGCGGCTTTCGTACAATCAACCGTTTACCAGATCTGAGCTGGCATCTGCCATTTCTTCACTTGCAAGCGTCGCCGAGGGCCCGGATTGTGTACACAATGAACTATTGAGACATCTGCCGCAGGGAGTGCTATCGGTGCTTTTACGCGCATTTAACAATTTATGAGAGCTCGGGCTATTCCCTCCATCGTGGAGGGATGCCACGATAGTTCCCATTCTTAAATCTGGGAAAAGCGGTACCGACCCTTTGAACTACCGCCCAATATCTTTGACATCTGCACTGTGCAAGTTATTGGAAAAGATGGAAAAGATGGTCAACGTTCGCCTCACATGGTTTCTAGAAAAACACGATCTGCTTGCAAATTACCAATGTGGTTTCCGGAAAAATAGAAGCACCATTGATCACATTTTATCTCTGGACACCGAAGTAAGGGTTGCTTTTCGTAGAAAACGCCATCTAGGGGCCGTTTTCTTCGACATTGAGAAGGCATATGACACAACTTGGCGTCACGGAATCCTTATGAAACTCTTGAAGAAAGGAATGCGTGGTCACATGGGCATATTTTTGCAAAACAAATTGAAAGAAAGAAGATTTCGGGTACGCATTGGTAACCATCTCTCCCGATGGTTTATCCAGGAGAACGGCGTCCCACAGGGAAGTGTTCTCAGTATTCCACTATTCGGCATTATGATCGATGACATCGGCGATTCCATTCCGCGGAACATGGGGCGCTCGCTTTTCGTGGATGATTTTGCCATCTGGTCCTGCGCCTCACGAACACCAACATTACAAAGGCAGTGGCAACTAGCAGTTGCGTGCCTGGAAAAGTGGGCAAACATCAATGGATTTTCATTTTCTGCAACGAAAGCTGTCGCGATTCATTTTTGTCGTCGTCGATGTGACCAGGAAATAGGAATTAAACTTTATGGCAAGAATGCACCCGTTCAACCCGTGGTGCGATTTCTGGGAGTGGAATTTGACCAACGTCTTACATACCAGCACCACCTGAAAACGTTACGTGGAAAGGGTTTTAGCGCACTGAATATCATGAAATGCGTGGCTCGTACCTCCAATGTGCAGATCGAGATACGCTTATGCTGTTATATCGTACCCTGATACGTTCAAAACTTGACTACGCCAGTATTATCTATGACGGTACTGCTTTAGCCAACAAGCGTATACTTGACACTATCCACCACTCCGCCATCCGCATTGCAACTGGAGCATTTCGCACGTCACCCACGGTAAGCCTTCTCGCAGAGGCACATGAGCCACCTCTCTACCTGCGTAGAGAAAGGCTGGGTATGCGCTACGCCTGCAAACTTCGCCAGCTCCCTGATCATCCCGCTTACTCACATGTTTTCTCGCGACGATTGCCGACCATTTTCCCCACAGATCGAAATTTCAGGGTTGCCCCGTTCGGTGTTCTCATGCGTGAACTGTTCCGAGAAAGCCGAGTTCGACTCCAAGGTATCCGGAAAGTCGAGCACATGGAGATCCCCCATGGGAGTTGATCGCACCAGAGGTGGATTTGTCCCTCGCTAGGACCGGGAAAGCCGATGTTACCCCAGAGGAGTTCCGCTCACTGGCCCTTCAACGCATCGCCTCATTTCATGAATGGGCGACTACATATACTGATGGTTCTCGAACTGATGATAGTGTTGGCAGCGCATTCGTTTGTGGCTCTGTCACCCGATCATTTTTACTCCCGAAGCACGCATCTGTATATTCATCAGAACTTGTCGCCATTTGGAAAGCACTTTGTTTTATCGAAGTGTCAGGAGGAGATCGCCATGTGATTTTCACTGACCCCTTAAGTAGTCTTTTAGCCTTGAATATATTTAATCCCTCCAACCCACTTGTGTGTGATATTCTAAGGTGTCTTACCACTGTACATCGCTTTGTAAGGCGAGTGGTTCTGCGTTGGCTCCCTGGCCATGTTGGAATTTTGGGAACGAGTTGGCGGACGCTGCGGCAAGGCGAGCAGCGCATGCCACGTGCACTCGGTCGCTGCCGCTTCCCGCCGCGGACCACTACCGACAGATTTCCATCTTCCTCCTGAACAAGTGGCAAACAATGTGGGACGCGTCCAATGCGAACAAGCTGAGAGCCATCAAGCCACGGTTGGAACCATGGGGTTCATCCCATCGTATGCTTAGAAAAGAAGAGGTGACAGTGTCGTCTCCGCATAGGGCACACTTACGCCACGCACGGTTACCTGCTGTGCGGTGGCGACAGACCCCAGTGCGCCACATGTCAATCACCACTGACAGTCCACCACGTTCTGATCTCGTGTCCTATATATACCGACAAACGTAGACGTTATTTTGGATCCCTCCAGATGGTCTCTCTCGGCAATGTTCTTTCTAACAGCTCTCCCGTTGTCCAATCGGGACGACTGATGGATTTTTATCCGAAGAATCGTTTTTAACTATATATGTCCCTCATCGATATGCATGATATGTAAACTGTGTAACAAAGTAAAGCGATGAAATGGCGTCAATGGTGTGACGCTTGAAACTGCTAACCGTACCCCAATGATCACATGAGTTATGGGCGCAATATGACCAGAGCAGTCGAAGTGCCCGAAAGCCCAAATAACTAACTAAAGAACCAAGAACGACATATGACGTCAGAGTCCGCGGAATTCGAGGACGGTATGTGCCAAAGAACGCACCCTAATTGCCGATAATTCGCGACTTGGCGAAAGGAGGCCTGGTGTGTTCGCATTGATCACGTCACACGTCAGTAGCCCGGCGTGCAATCTTAACATTTTCCACACCAAACGCTTGACAAGGGATTCCTCAACAGCCATATCAAGCAGTGATGCGCTGATTAGCGCTGTTTCCGTAGTCGCGATAAAAAAAATTTAGAAAAGGTTGTATTAAACCCCAGTCATGCACGGACGACGTTCAAGAACGATACTCCATGTAATTGCAACGCTGCAATTGTAGCGCAATTGCAACAGGCACGGATCTTCTTACTGAAACGGTTACCTTTCTACAGGGGATATATCAGTTGGATCTCTTTCTATTGGCATCCCCTATACACCAAGGATGTGTTATAGACAAATCGTGATTGAGCGAGTGGCATTACTGGAGTGATAAAACGAGATAAGATAAGACAGTTCCAGTAAAGGCACCCGTTCCGTTTGCATGACGTCCATTCACAGTACGGATCGTTGCTTTCCTCAAGATACAATTTCATATTGAGGTATACGTATGAAATGTGAAAGTCGTCCTTACTTGAGCGAAGGCACAGCATAGAAGTTAGGAAATTGCTCCTCAGAGCGAGAGGGGAGGGGAGGAGAGAGAGGAGGAAGTGAGAGGAGTGGAATTAACACTAGAGAGGGGTTAACACTAGAGAGGGGTTAACACCATGATAGTTAGGGGCACGCATTCTCAGTAAGGTTCGTTCCATACCAGAGGGAGACTACACCATACCCTTGTGAATGTCATCTTGGGTCACTATATTTTTATACTGCCCGGACTCCAATAGATATGTAAAAAAGCTTCACGAATAAATTATGGCCTTAATCAGCAATCATGTCGCATGCACTGGATACCATTTCGTTCACAAAGCAGCATCAACTGTGTTTATGAAACCACAACCATGTGTGCACTGGCTTTATTCCGGGTGTTTCGCCTTGAGGGGATATTTATCGAATAAGATGCCCACCTAGGCCTGTTTTATGAACAATGTTTGCAGTTCATCTTTACTTTTGCAAACTAACTTGAAGCTTGCAACTTGCGCGTGTTTCATACTGGGGTCATTCGCTGAAGAAGGAAATAGAGGAGCTTCCAGCGTGAAGAAAGCCTATAACGTGAGTTGCCCAACATCTAAAATAGCATTAATATCTGCTACCACGGCAGCTACAGTTATAGTACAATATGCAAGATAGCGAGAGCGAACAGGTACACAGCAAATGGTTGGAGCTCGACTAAAGCAAACAAAGATACTCTTATTAATCGAATAGAAACTTTAATTCCAAACTTCACCGTTTCATGCCTGAGCATGCTTGTTAGTTCATGCGCTTTGCACCATTTGTATTGCTCCTAATCTGTGCAGCTAATGACATTCGTAGAAATGTGCCAGTCATTCTCAGGAACTAGAGTTCCTCCACAAAATATTTGTTTTTGTCGCCCCGCCTCCAAATGACCCATGGTTTCATGTAAGAGTTGTGCTTCTCTACTACGAAGAGTAATTTTTTTAGTAAACTCAGCACATCTGTAAAACATTGATCAGCTGTGATGCCGTTGCCATGCCAACTCCAATACCTGGGCACAGCACAGGCCGGCGGATTGTGTTTCATTGATTCGTGACAAGTGACAAAGTAATAGTTGTTATCGTCATTTTATGAAGACGGTTGGATCTCCGGCCGCGACTGAGGTGCAGACAGGACATCCCTTAACAAAATATACATCGCACTGATTCGTTCAATCCTGGAATACAATGCGTTTATTTTCGATCATATATCACCAACACTCACCAAATCACTAGAATGCATACAAAATCACGCACTCCGCCTCATCACCGGAGCACACGGCACCACACCTACCACCAGTCTCCGGGGTGAGGCCAATCTCCTTAGCCTACAACACCGCAGAACATTACAACTCGTCAGATACCACTTCAGGACAACAACACAGCTAAATCACCCCTCCAATGTCGCATGGCCTAAACCCCCGGTTCGGCGCTATAAAAACAAAAATAAATACAGCATTGCTATTCACTTGAAGCAGGTTCTCAAATCGACACTAAAATTTCCCGATATTACCCCTGACCGAGTTCTCCCATTTCTCCCATTCTGGCACATGAAACACCCCAAACTTGAGTATCTCTTTAGGCACAATAAAATCCTACTCACCCCTGTCGACGTTCAAGTCAAATTTTGTTAATATCAAGAGGCCCACCCACAACACACTTTCTTTTACACTGACGGCTCCCGTACCAGCAATGGTACGGGCACCGCCTGGTGCGGTGGGCCCAACCCTGGCCAAACCAAATTAACACATCATTCGGTATACACAGCAGAATTAGTCGCCATATTCCCTTGCCTCCAACACATCATTTTACAACACATCACTGCCCCTACTACAATATGCACTGACTGGAGGGCGTCCTCCGTGGACGCCCTCGCGGCCATACACAACACCACGCACCCCAAACTCCACGCCATCCGACACCTCTACAATGACAACCACGCACGCCTTCAGCTCACTCTCCTCTGGATCCCCGGACATAGGGGTATCCCGGGGAACGATCGAGCGGATGGTCTGGCGCGAACGGCGATCGACCTGCCCCCGAACGAGGGAGTTCCCGTACCACCCGTGGATCTCCTAGCCCTGACCAATAGCCTATTTAAGAAACATATCCAGGACTGCTGGTCACACAACACCACACACCTACACGCTATCAAGCCCACACTCGCCAACTTGCCCTCTTGCAACCAACACTCCCGTCTGAACGAGGTGATGCTCGCGAGACTTCGCCTCGGACACACCAGACTGACACACAATTATATTTTTCATCGACCACACCGCCTTTCACTTTGTACCACATGTCGTGTCCGCATTACTGTCGCCCATGGCTTACTTACCTGTCCAGCATATGCTCCTCATCGTCGCGCTATTACCCAGTATTTCATCAACAACCATACGCAAATTTCACTTCGTGCTCTCCTCGGGGATGAGCACCCGGCGCTCCTCCAGTTACTTTTCCGCTTTCTACATGACACCCAACTTTCCGAACGAATCTAATCTCTCTGTTGTACGTTACCTGGTCCAAACTGCATTGATGTGGTAGGTTAAAAGCTATGACACGTGCCGCACTCCTCGTTCGCTGTATGATTCCGCTCCACACATCTTCCTCTCCGACGCTGAAAACACATACATATAGATCATCTCACACTAGGTAGGCAGGGACCGATCGAATTTGGCCAAAACGGACGGTTTCCCTTGTAATATTGTGCTTGGTTTTTACCTACGGATTTCCAAGCAGCTTGGTTTTTCCCCTCCTCAGGTTTTTCCAAGCTTTAACGTAAACATACACCTACACATACAAGGTGGGGCCTGACGCCCACGGCTCGCCCTGGACGTCGGGCCTCCACTTCGCCATTCAGGTTGCAGGTGGGCAGTGGAGCCTTTCCGCCGGCAACGAAGCTGCCCACCCTCTAAATGTCCTTCTAATTGTCGTGTATGTATGTATGTATGTATGTCTGTGTATGAACCTGTATGCTATGTATGTATCGGCCCTATACGCCACGTTCTTTGTTTGCCGGCGTCTCAGCTGTCCTCTCTTGCCTCTTTGATATAACCGGATGCCACATAAGCCGGATTAACGTAACTACTTCTTTAACGTAACAATCTCTAGCGAATGGCATTTTGCCTCTGCTAAAGATGAAAAAAAGACAGTTGGGGGAGGGGGGGGCGCAAATTGTTCTCACTGAAGAAAATGTAGGCTAAATTAGGTATTGGGAGATCCTGCATGCACGATTTGGAGAAATCTGTTGGCCAGATGGAACGGGTGGGTGGGAGGAGGGGGAGAGGGAGGGACGCACTCTGAGTTTTCAAAACTTATCTTGAGGTGGGCACAATTTAACATTGAAGGGGGTGGTCAGTTGGGCACAATCTAGCATCGGAGAGGTCATCATCAGGTAAAAGCATAAGCATCAGAGTAACGTACCGAAATGGCTCTGACAGCTCCCATACGGTGTTTCTTCTCAGCCTAAGTCTTTGCCTGCTGCTTCCGATCGATTTTTGTTTCTCGGGTTAAAGCTGTTGTAAAATCCCACAGCTGCGTCTGCGCTTTATTTTATAACAGGACCGCCAATGGAATGCATTGGTGCCATTTTTTAGTTACTTCGTAACAGTGGCTATGCATGCTTAACCTCTGGATAATAATAGCTCTTTCATATTCAAATTTTACCTGATATAATATAATATTACTCATCGGTAGTAAAACTTTGTAATAGTAATCCTACTTTTACTACTCATGGCATGAGCTACTTGCCTCAGATGGCATAGTTTCTTGTGCGTAAATTGCAGTCCTGGTGGTGTTACGTTTACTTGATTGTGCTGCAGTTTCCTGTGGGTAGAACTGGCCTGACATCCTGAAAGGTTCCATGTCGGGTTTTTATTCCTGGTTGCGCAGATTAGGAACAATACAAATGGTGCGAAGCGCATAAGCAATTCAGCCTGCTGGAGCATGGTCATTTGTGTTGCTAGCTGGATGTGGACGTCTCCTGACCAATAGCTAACCCCGGCCTACAAACGGCGAAACGCTTCGGTGTTCCCAACCTAATCGGAATTTAAATTAGGCTTAAATTTAAATCATCAACTTTGCCTGAAGATTTGGCCAGCCAGGCTAACATTGACTTCTTGCCTTTTTGCAGACAGATCCCAACGTGTGAGATAGCCAAAGAACTGATATCGTGGTGACTGGCGACACACCTGTCGTAGGACTCATGCCAGCCGGCTCGCGATCTTAAGTAGAAAATGGAGATGTAGATGTTATACAAATATGGACAATGTGCGCAACAGGATGGGAAAATGGATATTCCATGAAGAACTGCCATGAAATGAACAATAGATAGGGACAAGACCATTATACTCAGTAATTCCATAATGTCCTTTGAAACAGCCTTCGAGTTTCCTACCTCACCCCTGGAAATAGTTCCGGCGCCGCTCCTGAGCCGTGCTGACATTCAGTGAGCACACGGCGAGAACACAGGTACGCGTTCGGCGGCGGGGCTTCGGTGTGTTTGACAAGTGTTGAGTTAGGGTACGCGGTCGGTGGTGGGGCTTCAATGTGCTTAGCAGGTATCGAGTAGGCGGTCGGTTGCGGGGCTTCAATGTGTTTAGCAGGTATTGAGTAGGCGGTCGGTTGCGGGGCTTCAATGTGCGTAACAGGTGTTGAGTAACAAACCTACTTCGAAAGCCCGAATAGACGCCAATACTTGGTCGAGTATTTTTCCCTTACCATCGCCACAAGTGTACATCGTCGCGCGAGGACACGCTCGTCCGTAGTGCCTCACCTGTTCGGCAGACACCGGCGGACCGCGCCGGCCGTCGGCTGGCCGACGACAATGCAGGCCCGCCGCGGCCGACCGCACTCCCGCCACCGACCGCACCCGCCACACGCCAGTCGGCGCCAGTGCAGAGCTCCATCGGAGCGCGCCGCCGTCCGGTCACCCGGGCGACCACAACGCATGGACGACGTCGACCCGGCGCCGTCCGAGTTGTCCAGCTGGCTAGCTGTCCAGCCGGCTATCCACCTCCCACCTGTCCAGCCGGCTGTCCACCTCTCACCTGTCCAGCCGGCTGTCTACCTCCTAGCTGTCCAGCCGGCTGTTTACCTCCTAGCTATCCAGCTGGCTGTCCACCTTCTAGCTGTCGAACTGGCTGGCTGTCTGCCTCCTAGCTGTCCAGCTGGTCGGCTGTTTACCTCCTAGCTGTCCAGCTGGCCAGCTGTTTACCCCCTAGCTGTCCAGCTGGCCGGCTGTCTACCTCCTAGCTGCCCAGCTGGCCGGCTGTTTACCTCCTAACTGTCCAGCTGGCCGACTGTCTACCTCATAGCTGTCCAGCTGTCTACCTCCTAGCTTTCCAGCTGGCTGGCTGTCTACCTCTTAACTGTCCAACTGGCTGGCTTCTACCTCCTAGCTGTCCACCTGGCCGGCTGTCTACCTCATAGCTGTCCAGCTGGCTGGCTGTCTACCTCATAGCTGTCCAGCTGGCCGGCTGTCTACCTCCTAGCTGTCCACCTGGCCGGCTGTCTACCTCCTAGCTGTCCAGCTGGCCGGCTGTCTACCTCCTAGCTGTCCAGCTGGCCGGCTGTCTAACTCATAGCTGTCCAGCTGACCGGCTGTGTACCTCCTAGCTGTCCAGCTGGCCGGCTGTCTACCTCATAGCTGTCCAGCTGGCCGGCTGTCTACCTCATAGCTGTCCAGCTGACCGGCTGTGTACCTCCTGGCTGTCCAGTCGTCTGTCTACCTCCTAGCTGTCCAGCTGGCCGGCTGTCTAACTCATAGCTGTCCAGCTGACCGGCTGTGTACCTCCTAGCTGTCCAGCTGGCCGACTGTCTACCTCCTAGCTGTCCAGCTGGCTAGCTGTCTACCTCATAGCTGTCCAGCTGGCCGGCTGTCTACCTCATAGCTGTCCAGCTGACCGGCTGTGTACCTCCTAGCTGTCCAGCCGGCTGTCTACCTCCTAGCTGTCCAGCTGGCCGGTTGTCTACCTCCTAGCTGTCCAGCCGGCTGTCTACCTCCTAGCTGTCCAGCTGACCGACTGTCTACCTCATAGCTGTCCAGCTGGCCGGCTGTCTACCTCCTAGCTGTCCAGCTGGCCGACTGTCTACCTCCTAGCTGTCCAGCTGGCCGGCTGCCTACCTCCTAGCTGTCCAGTCGGCTGTCTACCTCCTAGATGTCCAGCCGGCTGTCTACCTCCTAGCTGTCCAGCTGGCCGGCTGTCTACCTCCTAGCTGTCCAGCTGGCCGGCTGTCTACCTCCTAGCTGTCCAGCTGTCTACCTCCTAGCTGTTCA
This sequence comes from Ashinkailepas kermadecensis, assembly GCA_034440615.1. NCBI lineage: Eukaryota > Metazoa > Arthropoda > Thecostraca > Neolepadidae > Ashinkailepas > Ashinkailepas kermadecensis. The sequence goes on from JAOTOM010003253.1 coordinate 60,902, forward strand.
GCTGTCTACCTCCTAGCTGTTCAGCTGTCTACCTCCTAGCTGTTCAGCTGTCTACCTCCTAGCTGTCCAGCTGGCCGGCTGTCTACCTCCTAGCTGTCCAGCTGGCTGTCCACCTCCGCGCCAGAAGCGGCCCGCCACTTTCATGCGGCCAGCGGTGACTCTCGTTGACTGGCCGGGTTGTCAGTGTCCGGCCGCGCTCGACGCGCTCGGTAGCTCCCGCTCGGTAGCTCTCGCTCGCGCATCTCCGGCGGAAGTGGCAGGTGTACGGGCGGCGGTGTCTCGGCCGCTGGGAGCTCGACGGCGTCAAGTGAGTGCTCGGTCTGTGATCGGCTGTGATGCTGTCGTGTGATGTTATTTTATTAGGGTTAGTGATTGTTCAACAGTATCATTACTGCGCTGTGTAATTCGTCAGTTCGATCCCGATGGATATGTGTGGCAACACTTGTGATCCCAAATGGACAGGGCCAATGCCAACCACTTTTACTAATTACTTCCGATAATTATGCTGCGGCTTTACTTTTGAACAGATGAACGAGGTGCATGGGGAGCAGATATTAGCTACTTGGGATTTAGAGCTCCTCGGCTACGGAGGAAATTTTGAGCTCAGGGAATGCTGAATCGAGCGATACAGACATTTCTTCCGCATCATATCAGTCATAAAATGCTATGATTCCGGAACAATTGGAATGCAGTTCAATACGGTGCGAATTTATTAGGTTCGAAATTATCCGATAACTCGATAATCATAGTGTTGCAATGTCTTAACATGCATGTCACCATATCACCAAACACTTTAAGGTTAAGACGTGAAATATGTAACTATCCTTCCCCTCCCTTCCGCACCCGTACTTCGTTTTTGTACCCGAAATCTCTTCCGGATATATCAAACTTTAAATCCATTGCACGCAGCGTGCTTTTAGTCCATCATTGTATCAATTTCTACGATGAATTAGAAAAGGAAATTTTACATTGCAAATCACATAAATAATTATTGTTATGCGTTCCGTATTCGCCATTCCTATTCCTACATTACTAGCGTTCCTTATTCGCCAACCTGAATCAAGAACACAGCAACTGGCGCCTGCTTCAAAGCCTGCTCCTCTGACAGCAATAGCCGCATTCATTATTCTGGCGAACATTACAATATTATCCCGAGAATTTGAGCTTACTGATCGCTCAACAGCATCATTATAGCGCTGTGTAGTTCGGCAGCTGGCTCACGATGTATCTGTGTGCCAGCACATGTGATCTACCACTCAACGTTCTCAAGAAGCTCTACGCAAAAGAAACGCTGCAGGTAAATACGATGGCAAACAGACAAGTAGCAAAAATAGTGATGAAATAATTTATTGGAATGACATCAATGTCAAACGATAACGATATGTCCTCTGCGCTCAGTACACATACAAGTACAAGTTGTGTTTAAAAGGTCAAATGTGAGCGTGAAACAATGTTGAAACATGAAACATGAAACAACAATGTTTGTGCCTACTTGTTGCAAGGGAGCAATAGAGGGCATGGTCTCTACGCGGTTTCGGATTTCTACGCCATTTCAACGCGATTTCATTACGGAAAAGGCAGCCAAAACTGATAATGTATACTGTCCTTTTGAATAGATGACTACCATAATATAAAACAAAACAGTTTTATAATCATACATGCCTGGTTGTCCCATGCCCAGCTTCTCCAGAAACCATGGCCGTCGCCACGGAATTTGTATACGGGGGACGGAGGGTTACTAGTTTGATTGTTGTCATGTAACGACGGAGGTGGTAGTAGGTGTGATGTTAAATTTCACAAACTTTCCAGGGGCGTGCCCCTCCGTCGCCCACCGTGACGACGCCGATGACCGAGAACATTGACGTGCAGCTATAATCCGCACCGGTCCTCGCGTCTCTGACTTGCATTATTCATTACCCGTATTGCTGTGCTCCTTTGAACATCAATTGATTATATTTACGTTGGTAATGCCCAGGAGGGAGGACGAAAGGCAGAGAGCCTTCCTTCAGCCTTGTAAAAATCTGAATTTGAACGACCCGGCCCGTCGATAATAATTTGCAGAGCATTATGCAACGGCGTACTTATAAATCACAGAACACGCACGGATGTGTAACTTCATTCTCAGTGAGTTGCACAGGTGAATTTACGAGATTCTAGGCCATTTACTTTTCACCTACACACACACACACACACACACACACACATAGTTATGTATATATATATATATATATATATATATATATATATATATATATATATATATATATATATAAATAGCACTTTGAAAATAAAGCGACCGAAATCTGAGGAGTTTCGGAAAAGTGGGGGAGTGTGCCCTCTTCAGATGTTCGCTCCTCCCCTTGAACCAAATACTGGCTACGTCACTGGTTGGCCTACACACGTAGATAAAACTGTGTGACAATCAGCTCAAGCACTGCTCCCTGACTCTCGACAATACCATGCCGGTTGGGTACTGTATCACCTATGCAGTTGGTGCACCCCTTGACCCCAATAACAACAACGACACCCCGCATGCATTAAAATGCATGCCACGTACGACGCACCGGGCGCGACGAAAACATGCTGTAATTCCCGGATCATGGTGTAATTCCCGGGGCGGCCGGTTTCACTCGTAAGGTGCGGCCGCCTCAGTTTCCCACGGACGCCCGGGTTTCCAGAGCGCCCGGAGCGCGCACGGCCGGCAGCCGGAACGGTCGCCGCCGATCGACGGCGTGCCGCCTGCCCTGTCGGCAGATGACTGGATGTACCGACGGCACCGTAATGACTCTCGACGGCGTGCCGCCTGCCCTGTCGGCAGGTGACTGGATGTACCGACGGCACCGTAATGCGCGCGACAGAGGCGTAATTGGATCGCATGGACGCCTGGCGTCGTCTGCTGGGGTATCTGGCGGCGCGCGCGACCGTGGCCTCGGACACCTCAGTCGATGACGTCACCAAATGTTTGGCGACAGAGGCGTAATTGGATCGCACGGACGCCTGGCGTCGTCTGCTGGGGTATCTCGCGGCGCGCGCGACCGTGGCGCCCTCGGACACCTCAGTCGATGACGTCACCAAATGTTTGGCGACAGAGGCGTAATTGGATCGCACGGACGCCTGGCGTCGTCTGCTGGGGTATCTCGCGGCGCGCGCGACCGTGGCGCCCTCGGACACCTCAGTCGATGACGTCACTAAATGTTTGGCGACAGAGGCGTAATTGGATCGCATGGACGCCTGGCGTCGTCTGCTGGGGTATCTGGCGGCGCGCGCGACCGTGGCGCCCTCGGACACCTCAGTCGATGACGTCACCAAATGTTTGCCGACAGAGGCGTAATTGGATCGCATGGACGCCTGGCGTCGTCTGCTGGGGTATCTCGCGGCGCGCGCGACTGTGGCGCCCTCGGACACCTCAGTCGATGACGTCACCAAATGTTTGGCGACAGAGGCGTAATTGGATCGCATGGACGCCTGGCGTCGTCTGCTGGGGTATCTGCGCCGCGCGCGCGACCGTGGCGCCCTCGGACACCTCAGTCGATGACGTCACTAAATGTTTGGCGACAGAGGCGTAATTGGATCGTATGGACGCCTGGCGTCGTCTGCTGGGGTATCTCGCGGCGCGCGCGACCGTGGCGCCCTCGGACACCTCAGTCGATGACGTCACTAAATGTTTGGCGACAGAGGCGTAATTGGATCGTATGGACGCCTGGCGTCGTCTGCTGGGGTATCTCGCGGCGCGCGCGACTGTGGCGCCCTCGGACACCTCAGTCGATGACGTCACCAAATGTTTGCCGACAGAGGCGTAATAACGGCCTCGAAACCTGGAAAACACGACTTTCCTCGTGCACTTCGCATGCTCGGTTTCCATAGGAGGAGCCTCTCGGCTTGAACAGCTAGGTCTAGCGCGCTTTTTGTATGGTACGCACAGTAAGACATACCACGGGTATTCCGGCGTAACAATTCCGCTTGACATGGACGGTTCCAGCAATACGCGTTGTTCCGCATGCGGTATTGCCCAAATATTTCAAGAAAACCAACACATCGATTGGGTTCCATGGACAGTGACAGGTGAAAAAGATACGTTGAGAGGGGTAGGGGATGAATTTTAGTTCCACGGGCCAAAATTAAAAGCCATACAATTTCCCCAATTATCCTTAGTAGCTCATTAGTGGTCTAGGGATATTTATTATGATTATACCGTTGCTTGGGAATCAAAGAAGGTGAGCAGTATTTACTATGTGTGTAGGCACAAAACGTTTGCAGAAATTTATTTTTTATTTGCCTTTTTACTACCTGACATGGAAAGCATCAACTCAAGCCTCGGCTAGATGTCACCACTAATTTGCGCAGGTGCTCAGTTTTGAATGCTTTGTCGATGCAGAATGCACTGCAAGTTTTTTTCCCAGCTTAACCAGCCCACACGTAGTTAGACCTTTAATTGGTAGCGTGGTGGGAAATGCATTCCTCTTTAGTAAATTTACACATGTTTTGAAGTTAAATGAAATTGAGTCGGATATTTCAGGCTGTTATAGTCCTTACCTATATTGTTATCCTGTATTTTATCAAGATCTGTATGTTTGTGTGTGTGTGTTTATATATATATATATATATATATATATAGCCGGAGGTCCCTTTTCAAAGAATCGGCCCTGTCCATCAGATGGGCGGGGCCCAAGCCCTTTCTTCGGCTTGGGTCCCACCGTCAGTCCGGGATCCTTTCCAACGATCCGGGGCCCTCTTCATCGGGCCGGGACCTTCTCCGTCAGTCTGGGCGCCTTTCGTCGGGCTAGGGAACTCTTGCGGGTCCCTCAAGGCGGTCGCCTGGAGGGCCCCCTCCGACCCTCGAGGGGCTGCCCCTTCGTCCCCTGGCTACGCCACAGCATCCAGCTAGTCGATTTTGCATTGGAGGGGATATACAATTACCAAACATTTTCTAATAACACCGAATTCAACGGATCTGGATAGTATAGGAACTGAGCTTGAGATTAAAACAACAAGTTCAACCCGAGCTGTTTCTATTTTTGCAACTGATGACAGGAGGCTGATGTTGCACAAAATAAAGCCACCTTGTGAAGGGGAGGGGGGGGTGCAAGGCCCCATAACAACCTCCCTGGGTCTGCCCCTGATCAAGAAGATAGGACACCCATCTACCTATCTATCAGTGTCAGTGTTCAAGTCATTCAAGCTGGTTTATCATTCACTACATAAATATTTACAGGATAACCGCGCCGTCTCGGGGTGGGTCTTATTACACCCGCTCCGTAAGGTTTTCACGGGAGGTGAAAAAACGGCTCGCGACAGCACGCCGAAATATGGCGTACCTTTTGCCACATCAATTTGACATGTGGGAAAACTTTAATGTCAGGTCATTAACGATCACTGAGTTAATCAAGGTCAAATGATGCCACCTCCAAAAAAGTTCAACCGGTCGCTACGCTTTAACGGGTAAAGATATTGGAATGAAGCTCTCAGCGTTTCACGTATCTTTAGGGACGCAACAAAACCCACTCAAGAAATTTGTAAATTTTTGCGTTTTTCATGGCTTATTTGACTATTAGAGCTAAATGGGAAGATTCTGGCTATGGTAAGCTATTTGTATGATTTGCATAACCTTACTTAAAACAAGGTCTCTCGATGTGTTCTACCCATGATAAAATACTTTTTTTTTTAATCGAACTAAAAATCTACCAAATTTCAAAGTATTTTATTTATGGGGATGGGCGAACATTTTTAGACCAAACTCAATTTAGTTTTCCTTTTCTGATTCCAAATAAATTTTGTTTGTTAAATCTTCTCCAAAATGAACTCCCCAGAGCAAAAACATGACGTCAATCGTGACCACATCCACCCCCGCCCCCCCCCCCTAGTGACGTCACTTTTTAAGGGAATACGATTTTGGTAGTGATTTCTAGCCATACTCGTCGCGCGCTTTCCGATCACATTTCTTTCGTTTTCGTGCGACGCTTAGTTTTGAGATTATAGTGGGTATATAATGACCCCCCCCCCGAGACGCGGTGTGATAATCTTACCGGAATGACGGGGAAGGATGGTGGCGGGATAAGCATCTCGCGCTGGGATTAGCAGCAGCCATATGCACGACTACGAATGGTAGTTGTTCATCTGCAGCTTCTGCGGTTTCATTATGCCAGCTGTGTTCTTTACCATGAATCCAGCATAGCCGTCCGCCTTTCCTTCCCAGCGCATTTGAGCTACACACAACATTATGTTCAGTGCGATGGAATGCGAGCGATATAAGACGCTCAATGCCACATACTACCGGGACTGTGGCTAAAAACGCATGGAATGCGACGTCAGAAACCTGTACAAGACGTAATATATTGCTAATTGCAATCAAATCGCCGGTAAAGACCGATGCAGAAAGCGGCAGGGTGAAACATGACGTCAATCGTGACCACATAAACCCCTAGTGACGTCACTTTTTTGAAGGGATATATTTTGGAAGTGATTTCTAGTCCTGCTCGTCGAGCGCTTTCCGGTCACACCTCTTTGATTATTGATTGAGCAGTTGGATTATTCACAGAGACGAAGCCAATCCAGACAATCGTATTTAAACCATTATATAAGTGCTTACATGCTTCATGCTTACAACGCATATCGTATAAGTACATGCTTCAATGCTATCATGCTTGCAATGCGACAAGCTCTAACGCTTAGTTCCGAAAAATCTTCCGGCAGGCAGCAGGGTGTCTGGTGTACTTCTGTTCTATTTCGGGGAGGGGGAGAGGGGATTACCCAGGCAGATTCTGCGGATATTCACTGCACCACTTGAGAGGTACATATGAATGATGAGTCCCTATGGATTGTTCAATGCACGTACACGTTCAGCCTGCTTTCGTCTTTGGGACCGCCCCCTCGCTAAGACAGCTCTGAGGCCAAGCTTGAGTTCTTTTGTTCTCCAATATCCTCAATCCAGTTTGCCCATGCATCTCAATCCAGTCTGCCCATGCATCTCAATCCAGTTTGCCCATGCATCTCAAAGCAACAGCAGCGTCTCAGCGAGCTACAGCCGCCGCCTGCTGTCACGTGCCTTCTCCACCACAGCATCACGTCCGCCGCTGCCGCCGCTTGCAGACGCCACGTCAGCCACGTCAGGCCACGTCAGCCACGTCAGGCCACGTCAGCCACGTCAGGCCTCGGGCCGCCGTCTCGAGCCGGGGAGGAGAGGCGCCTCTGTTGACGGTGGTGGTGGCCAGCCGGCACAGCGCGTCTCCCAGCCACGTCCTGTCGAGATGACCATTAGCCAGGTGAGCCAGGCGCCAGCACCGGCCGTGTGGCGGGTCGCTGATTGGACGGCACCAGTCGAGATGACCGTTAGCCAGGTGAGCCAGGCGCCAGCACCGGCCGTGTGGCGGGTCGTGACCATTAGCCAGGTGAGCCAGGCGCCAGCACCGGCCGTGTGGCGGGTCGATGGGACGGCACCAGTCGAGATGACCGTTAGCCAGGTGAGCCAGGCGCCAGCACCGGCCGTGTGGCGGGTCGCTGATGGGACGGCACCAGTCGAGATGACCGTTAGCCAGGTGAGCCAGGCGCCAGCACCGGCCGTGTGGCGGGTCGCTGATGGGACGGCACCAGTCGAGATGACCGTTAGCCAGGTGAGCCAGGCGCCAGCCCGGCGTGGCGGGTCGCTGATGGGACGGCACCAGTCGAGATGACCATTAGCCAGGTGAGCCAGGGCCAGCACCGGCCGTGTGGCGGGTCGCTGATGGGACGGCACCAGTCGAGATGACCGTTAGCCAGGTGAGCCAGGCGCCAGCACCGGCCGTGTGGCGGGTCGCTGATTGGACGGCACCAGTCCCATCAGCTGATGGAACTGGTGCCGTCCGCCATACCCGGTCAGCTACAGCGCCATTGCCAAACACTGCCGACCCCGCCCGCCCGCCTGGCGGTGGGGTCCCCGCTGTCGTAAGTTACCCCTTGTTGGTGATCGGTAGTGATCGGTAGTGATCGCTTTGTGACTGTTGGTGATGTCCTGGTGATGATCGTTGGTGATCGTTGGTGATCGCTGGGCAGTGATTGTAGTGATCCACTTGTTGGTGGCTCCCTGGTGGTGACCGTTAGTGCTCTACCCGTGGCGATTGTCAGTGCTCACTGGGCGGTGACCGTTAGTGATGCATCGGCGATGCTCGCAGTAATATCATGGCCGTGAGAAGAGTGATCTCTTTGTGGTTACAGTTAGTGCTTGCATAGTGGTGATTGGTAGTGATACCCTTCTGACAATTGTTAGTGATCTTGATCTAGTGACAATTGATTGTTGGTATACTAATCGTCCATTTTGTAGTAGAAACTCAAGTAAAATGACTCGAGTCTGCTTCCCAGGGTCCCCGGTAAAGGATGTTGGGGATAAGCTACAAGGAGCAATGAAGGGAAGTGTGGTAAGGGTGTAACAGTAATTGTACATGTTGGTGTAAATGATGTAGAAAGACGAAAAACTGAGGAAACAATAACAGCGTACAGGGCTTTGCTAGGTCGATTAGCAGAAAGTAGGAAGAGAGGAGTGGTAATATCCATGCTCTCGAGGGTAAACGCAAGTGTAGAATGTATTCTAGAGCCATTGGACTGAATAACAAGTTGGTCAAGATTTGCAAGAAGCATGCAAATCACGCGCGGGCGGTACGCCAGAAGTGTTAGGAACAAAATTATGAAACTGCATGCATATATGTTGTCTGAAAAGCTAGATTTGGTATGCATAAATAAAGTTAATGAAAGCATTTTCGGAGATAACTTGAGGAATTTCAATTGGGGACGAGTGGTCTAGGGGTAAGATGCTCGTCTCACAATCGAAAGATTGTGGGTTCGAATCTCACCTGTCGCTACTCTTCGCCCGCGACCAATCGGCGTGAGAGATTGGCGACGCTATTTTGACTCAACGGTCGACGTGTCGTAAAACCAATAACCAACCATGAGGAATTTGAATTGACAGGTGACAGATGAGCATGCATGCTCATCAAAGGAAGGCAAGGATAGGAGGTGGGATACTCTTGTATGTGAGGCAAGTAATGAAATGTCATAACGTAGAGGACAGTGTACATAGCAAAGGAGTAGAATCCTTGTGGTTAGATATCATCCGGAAGAATGGAACAAGATTAAGTGTTGGGGTGTTCTATAGGCCCCCAGACCAGAATGAAACACTGACAGGTTGATGCCGGAAAAAATAAATAAGTGAGTGCATGAAATATCTCTATTATTGGGGGACTTGAACATAACAGGGATGGGAGACCAAACTAAACGTGGAAGCAAATCAGGAACAATTTTTATGGCTCGTTTTGAGGAAAATGTCTTCTTTCAAATGATACATGAACCTACAAGGAGAAATTAAATGTTAGAACTGGTGCTTGCAAATGAGGAAATTTGTGTGCAAAATGTGAACATAGGAGGGACCTTCGGTAATAGTGCTCACAACATTATCCTCTTGTCCTTATATGTTGGAAGTGTTGGAATCAATAAATCATTGATTCCAAATTTTGCTGAGTATCTTTTTGTCCAGGCTTATCGTATCTTCCCTTTACAGACTGAACCCAGATGGGCCTATGTGGCTCTTATTAAGTGTGAACACTTTATGACTTTATGATTTTATAACACATGTACTTTGGTGTACACACCGCATATTCAAGACAGTCCTGAAATACGCCTTTATAGACCGACATACAAAAGCCATGCAATGGTACCAGTGAGATCCTCCTCGCTGCAATTCTCACGCTAGGATAACAAGTAATTCCCGCGAGAAATGTATGCATGTTTGTGGTTTCGTTGCAAGCTGAATTTGAAGACGTTGTACGCCCTGGTGCTACATATTGGTTAATCATACCGTGAAAGAACCGAATATTATAGCTCTGTGGAACTGAACGATGCGGATTTTCGGATGCCCCGAAGGCTCTGTTCTACAAACACGGTAGAGAAAAGCAGACTCACTCTGACACACTTGGTGTACTGAGCGCGGAGCTAGCGACCGAGTAATGATACAGATATCTGATGTTTATGGAGCCATTCGCCGCCCGAAGATTCCCTGGTGAATGGCAGAGAAATCGGCCGTGTCTGTGAGTCACCGGTGCCGGACACGTGGCCGCATCGGGCGGACACGCGCCATTGCCAGCCAGTGTTCGCTTCCAGCCCAGATACACCCGGCGTGGTGTCCGCTGCGAGGTGGCCGCCAGCAAATGTGGCGAACACACCGACACGTTTCTGGGGGTCAATGAGACGCACATAATCCAATGGTCGATAAACGCCCCGCAGTGTCAACCGTGGTGCGGGGGATGAAGAACGTCCATCGCGTGTGCCACACGCACACACGCCAGGCGACCGCATGACGCTCGGGATGTCGCAGCGCACTTTCGCTCTCGACAAATGCAAATTAGCCTCGGGGTGCACGACGAATGTCTGGCCGAGACAGGTGGCGAGAAATTGTTCCGCCGGGGGCCGTGGGCGGTGCCGCCGCAGGCTGATCCCAGCTCGCACCGGCGAGAGCGCGGCACCAACAACGCTGGTGCTGTCACCACAACCACCGACACCACAGTCAGCACCGACACCGCCACTGGCCGCCAACACCGCCGGCACCGTAGCCGACGTCAAGACCGCACACACTGACACTGAACTAACAGACACTGACACCACAGTCAGCACCGACACCGCCACTGGCCGCCAACACCGCCGGCACCGTGGCCGACGTCAAGACCGCACACACTGACACTGAACTAACGGACACTGACGCCACAGTCAGCACCGACACCGCCACTGGCCGCCAACACCGCCGGCACCGTGGCCGACGTCAAGACCGCACACACTGACACTGAACTAACAGACACCGACACCACAGTCAGCACCGACACCGCCACTGGCCGCCAACACCGCCGGCACCGTGGCCGACGTCAAGACCGCACACACTGACACTGAACTAACGGACACTGACGCCACAGTCAGCACCGACACCGCCACTGGCCGCCAACACCGCCGGCACCGTGGCCGACGTCAAGACCGCACACACTGACACTGAACTAACAGACACTGACACCACAGTCAGCACCGACACCGCCACTGGCCGCCAACACCGCCGGCACCGTAGCCGACGTCAAGACCGCACACACTGACACTGAACTAACGGACACTGACGCCACAGTCAGCACCGACACCGCCACTGGCCGCCAACACCGCCGGCACCGTGGCCGACGTCAAGACCGCACACACTGACACTGAACTAACAGACACTGACGCCACAGTCAGCACCGACACCGCCACTGGCCGCCAACACCGCCGGCACCGTGGCCGACGTCAAGACCGCACACACTGACACTGAACTAACGGACACTGACGCCACAGTCAGCACCGACACCGCCACTGGCCGCCAACACCGCCGGCACCGTGGCCGACGTCAAGACCGCACACACTGACACTGAACTAACGGACACTGACGACCACAGTCAGCACCGACACCGCCACTGGCCGCCAACACCGCCGGCACCGTGGCCGACGTCAAGACCGCACACACTGACACTGAACTAACAGACACTGACGCCACAGTCAGCACCGACACCGCCACTGGCCGCCAACACCGCCGGCACCGTAGCCGACGTCAAGACCGCACACACTGACACTGAACTAACGGACACTGACGCCACAGTCAGCACCGACACCGCCACTGGCCGCCAACACCGCCGGCACCGTGGCCGACGTCAAGACCGCACACACTGACACTGAACTAACAGACACTGACACCACAGTCAGCACCGACACCGCCACTGGCCGCCAACACCGCCGGCACCGTAGCCGACGTCAAGACCGCACACACTGACACTGAACTAACGGACACTGACACCACAGTCAGCACCGACACCGCCACTGGCCGCCAACACCGCCGGCACCGTGGCCGACGTCAAGACCGCACACACTGACACTGAACTAACGGACACTGACGCCACAGTCAGCACCGACACCGCCACTGGCCGCCAACACCGCCGGCACCGTGGCCGACGTCAAGACCGCACACACTGACACTGAACTAACAGACACTGACGCCACAGTCAGCACCGACACCGCCACTGGCCGCCAACACCGCCGGCACCGTGGCCGACGTCAAGACCGCACACACTGACACTGAACTAACAGACACTGACGCCACAGTCAGCACCGACACCGCCACTGGCCGCCAACACCGCCGGCACCGTGGCCGACGTCAAGACCGCACACACTGACACTGAACTAACAGACACTGACGCCACAGTCAGCACCGACACCGCCACTGGCCGCCAACACCGCCGGCACCGTGGCCGACGTCAAGACCGCACACACTGACACTGAACTAACGGACACTGACACCACAGTCAGCACCGACACCGCCACTGGCCGCCAACACCGCCGGCACCGTGGCCGACGTCAAGACCGCACACACTGACACTGAACTAACGGACACTGACGCCACAGTCAGCACCGACACCGCCACTGGCCGCCAACACCGCCGGCACCGTAGCCGACGTCAAGACCGCACACACTGACACTGAACTAACAGACACTGACGCCACAGTCAGCACCGACACCGCCACTGGCCGCCAACACCGCCGGCACCGTAGCCGACGTCAAGACCGCACACACTGACACTGAACTAACGGACACTGACGCCACAGTCAGCACCGACACCGCCACTGGCCGCCAACACCGCCGGCACCGTAGCCGACGTCAAGACCGCACACACTGACACTGAACTAACAGACACTGACGCCACAGTCAGCACCGACACCGCCACTGGCCGCCAACACCGCCGGCACCGTGGCCGACGTCAAGACCGCACACACTGACACTGAACTAACAGACACTGACGCCACAGTCAGCACCGACACCGCCACTGGCCGCCAACACCGCCGGCACCGTGGCCGACGTCAAGACCGCACACACTGACACTGAACTAACAGACACTGACGCCACAGTCAGCACCGACACCGCCACTGGCCGCCAACACCGCCGGCACCGTGGCCGACGTCAAGACCGCACACACTGACACTGAACTAACAGACACTGACGCCACAGTCAGCACCGACACCGCCACTGGCCGCCAACACCGCCGGCACCGTGGCCGACGTCAAGACCGCACACACTGACACTGAACTAACAGACACTGACGCCACAGTCAGCACCGACACCGCCACTGGCCGCCAACACCGCCGGCACCGTGGCCGACGTCAAGACCGCACACACTGACACTGAACTAACGGACACTGACGCCACAGTCAGCACCGACACCGCCACTGGCCGCCAACACCGCCGGCACCGTGGCCGACGTCAAGACCGCACACACTGACACTGAACTAACGGACACTGACACCACAGTCAGCACCGACACCGCCACTGGCCGCCAACACCGCCGGCACCGTGGCCGACGTCAAGACCGCACACACTGACACTGAACTAACGGACACTGACACCACAGTCAGCACCGACACCGCCACTGGCCGCCAACACCGCCGGCACCGTGCAGCCGACGTCAAGACCGCACACACCATGACACTGAACTAACAGGCACACTGACACCACAGTCAGCACCGACACCGCCACTGGCCGCCAACACCGCCGGCACCGTGGCCGACGTCAAGACCGCACACACTGACACTGAACTAACAGACACTGACACCACAGTCAGCACCGACACCGCCACTGGCCGCCAACACCGCCGGCACCGTGGCCGACGTCAAGACCGCACACACTGACACTGAACTAACAGACACTGACACCACAGTCAGCACCGACACCGCCACTGGCCGCCAACACCGCCGGCACCGTGGCCGACGTCAAGACCGCACACACTGACACTGAACTAACAGACACTGACGCCACAGTCAGCACCGACACCGCCACTGGCCGCCAACACCGCCGGCACCGTGGCCGACGTCAAGACCGCACACACTGACACTGAACTAACGGACACTGACGCCACAGTCAGCACCGACACCGCCACTGGCCGCCAACACCGCCGGCACCGTGGCCGACGTCAAGACCGCACACACTGACACTGAACTAACGGACACTGACGCCACAGTCAGCACCGACACCGCCACTGGCCGCCAACACCGCCGGCACCGTGGCCGACGTCAAGACCGCACACACTGACACTGAACTAACAGACACTGACGCCACAGTCAGCACCGACACCGCCACTGGCCGCCAACACCGCCGGCACCGTGGCCGACGTCAAGACCGCACACACTGACACTGAACTAACAGACACTGACGCCACAGTCAGCACCGACACCGCCACTGGCCGCCAACACCGCCGGCACCGTGGCCGACGTCAAGACCGCACACACTGACACTGAACTAACAGACACTGACGCCACAGTCAGCACCGACACCGCCACTGGCCGCCAACACCGCCGGCACCGTGGCCGACGTCAAGACCGCACACACTGACACTGAACTAACAGACACTGACGCCACAGTCAGCACCGACACCGCCACTGGCCGCCAACACCGCCGGCACCGTGGCCGACGTCAAGACCGCACACACTGACACTGAACTAACAGACACTGACACCACAGTCAGCACCGACACCGCCACTGGCCGCCAACACCGCCGGCACCGTGGCCGACGTCAAGACCGCACACACTGACACTGAACTAACAGACACTGACACCACAGTCAGCACCGACACCGCCACTGGCCGCCAACACCGCCGGCACCGTGGCCGACGTCAAGACCGCACACACTGACACTGAACTAACGGACACTGACGCCACAGTCAGCACCGACACCGCCACTGGCCGCCAACACCGCCGGCACCGTGGCCGACGTCAAGACCGCACACACTGACACTGAACTAACAGACACTGACGCCACAGTCAGCACCGACACCGCCACTGGCCGCCAACACCGCCGGCACCGTGGCCGACGTCAAGACCGCACACACTGACACTGAACTAACGGACACTGACGCCACAGTCAGCACCGACACCGCCACTGGCCGCCAACACCGCCGGCACCGTAGCCGACGTCAAGACCGCACACACTGACACTGAACTAACGGACACTGACACCACAGTCAGCACCGACACCGCCACTGGCCGCCAACACCGCCGGCACCGTAGCCGACGTCAAGACCGCACACACTGACACTGAACTAACAGACACTGACGCCACAGGTGAAAATGATTCTGATGAAGCCGATACCACACCAACAACCGTAACACCATCAGTTCAATACTGCACCATCGACACCGAAATCACGTGATGGCACCACTTGCACCAGCACCATCGGCGGCACCGATATTGCCATCATCGACGTTGAAAACACCAACATCAGTACCGTCCTGTGTATCAATGCCGCCATTGCAGACACCAGACCCGACAACACTGACACCAGCACCAACGACGCCACAACTGCTGATGGCGCTGTCGCGTCGTTGGTGCACCATCTCTATCGTGACAAACAGCGCCGATGAAGCGCCGACGTCCCGTCAGCCGGTCAGCCGGCTCGGACGTCAATTCTGTCGTCCAGAGGCGGCTGTGTGGCGCGCTGCAGTTACTGCCGTCGCCGAAACGCCACCTGGTGGTCAGCGCGCCGCGCCGGCCGAACCGAAAGCGTGACGGCGCCCGCGTGGGAACCGTTTCCCCGGCGGGAGGGCAGCGCCGGCCGGGCCAGGAACGGGCCGAGCTCGCGTAGGAACCGTTTCCCCGGCAGGGGGGTCGCCGGCCGGACCAGGAACCTGCCGAGCTCGCGCGGGAACCGTTTCCCCGGCGGGAGGGCCGCGTCGGCCGGACCAGGAACGGGCCGAGCTCGCGTGGGAACCGTTTCCCCGGCGGGAGGGCCGCGTCGGCCGGACCTGGAACCTGCCGACCTCGCGTAGGAACCGTTTCCCCGGCAGGAGGGCCGCGTCGCCCGGACCGGGAACGGGCCGAGCTCGCATGGGAACCGTTTCCCGGCAGGGGGGGGGAGCCCGCGTGGGAACCGTTTCCCCGGCAGGAGGGCCGCGCCGGCCGGACCGGGAACCGCTTCCCCCGCGCCGCCCGGATCGAGAACGTGGCCGAGCCCGTGTAGGAACCGTTTGCCCGGCGGATGCGCCGCTTCGGTTGGCTGCACGTCCCACCCCACGACACCGACGCCCAGCTGGGTTTGTGATTTCGTTACGGCTGAATTAGGCAGGCGACGACGTCGGTTGATCTTGGAGGAAAATTTCACTAAAGTCACAAGCTGTGTATTCACACTGAATTCGGTGTGAACACACCGTTTTTGTTGCTGTTTGTAATTTTTTTTTTAAACAGTACGAGCCAAGAAAACTTCAAACTTCAAAGTGTATCGTTTCTTAGACAAACTATGGCAACATGCGTGCTATTACATCGTTTCTATTTCACTGAGGTTTGTTGATTGTGAACATTCGTGGTAAATAACACCGTTTGTGATAACACATACCCTAGGTTGTGTGAATTTTGGTGGAGAGCAATCCCAGTCAAGATAAAAATCGATGAATTTGATTTGTTTTTCGACGAAGCTCAGCTGCACCTAGCAGCTGGGGAATTGCGGGTGTCGAGACTCCAGGAAGACCGCCAACTCCATCTTCATATCCGCCATAGGTGGCGAAACGGGGAGGTCAGGGGTGGAGGAGGGGACCGCCCCTTCCCCGCTAAATCCGGATATTCCCCCCCTCCCTTGAATTCGTCACTGGGGGCGGGGCGGTCTACAATTGACGTTAATGGGTACCAAATCCAACCTTCCGTGCCCCCCCCCTCCCTCCCCCATCCACTGCGCCTCAGAAAAGCTCGAGCAATGGGGAATGCAACTTGACTGGGGAATGGCACGGTCAGAATATTAGCCGAGGCCCTCAATGTAAAAGGATCCCATCCCCCACACCAACCCCGTGAGATTTGGGTCTCTACCCATGGTGCTGGTGTTGCCCCTCCCAATATTCATGCTGTATAATATGACGCTGTTTATGATGTATAATGTTTTTTGTTGATTTATGCACCAATGAATTCGGGTACGGTGTACTTCCGTGTGCGGGTACGGTGTACTTCCGTGCTGGTTGTTTTTATGAATTTCGGCAGTTTAAGCCTGTTCTGGCAATGTTGGTATTCGTGCATGCACCGTCAACGCTAGTGTCAATATTTGAAAGTTGTCGCAGCTGTGATGTAACGCTGGTTTGGTTGTTTACTTTCCGAGCTCAGCTGATTTTCTTATCGGTGGTTTATGGAATTGAACGACATATTGCTTCGAATGACATGCCATATTTTGTATTGCTCTGTCTCAAGCAATTCATTTCTGAGGTATATTATCCATTCGACAGTATTTTATTGCTTCATAGTTATTGGAAGGAAATACATCACATTATTTTTGAAATGTATATATTGCTATTGCTATTTACTATTGAAAGGCACTGTATAATCACATCGTTTGAAAAGCAATCATGTAATTGTGTCAGAATTACACCACTTGTGGTTATGAACCAAAACCTTTGTGAAACATGATTTAATACAGTTTGTGATTTACTTCACACCGTTTGTTAACAAACCGTGGGAGCACAAAACGATAGTGGACTTGGCCCCAGATTGTTTAGTCATGGCGCGCGTGCTTTCCGGCGTTAAATTGTCCAATTATGACGTCGGTTTCCACACACCGGTTGGCTAAGTCGTAGGGGGATGGCCATCACGCACTCATGCGGGAGAGATATTTCAATCTCTGTGTGGTACCATCTGGCGATGAGTTTCCCCACGCAATACGTCATACATCACAGCATGCGCAGCGCAAACATCACATGACAGCGACGGCAAAGTTATGGCTACACTGGCCCTAAGTTATGGCCCTGGCCGATTTATGCAACCGGATTTGTTGGCTGACGCCACAGGAAGCACTCTTGAGCATCTACGGCATGCTTTGACATCACTGCGGCAAGTTTGCGTAGTTTGTCTGCACTGTGTGCGCTATGCACATTTCATATTCATGTCCATTATGCATATGCTATACGCATATGAAATCGATCCTTGGGTTCTTTTACGACGCATTCACCGCTTGGTCATATAGCGTCGCCAACCTCTCGCGCCGATTGGTCACGGGTGGACTCGGTAATGCCGTCGGTTGTGAGATTCGAAGCCACAATCTTGCGATCAAGAGTCCGATACTCCACCAACTGAGCTACCCGGCCCCTTGTCACAAGCTATGGGACATCTGCAGCGAGCGGTATCGTCTGCTATCAGCCGCGTCCCACACATCAGTCTGGCCGGCCACAGACACAGCGGCCAGTTGGGGCCAGCCATGGATCACGACTCTTTTTCGTCGGGCCCCCAAGAAAATCCTGGTTGTGCCCCTGCTGACAGGTAGCTTGTTTATACCATGTCAATGATCAATGGACATGGCTGCAAGAAGCTAATCATCCCATGCTAGCGGCCAGGATAGAAATAGCCCAGCACGGTGCATGGTGGCCCCAGAGAGACGTGGTATCGTCTTAGAGCATCGATCAAGTCCTAGTGACGCGTCTGCCAGCTTATAATGGTAAATGTGAAAACAAAACTTTGCTTTCACGCATTCCACTGATGTAATTTATTGGTTGTTATAATTAACAAAATGCTCACTGTCTATGCGGGTCATAGAACGAATGTTTAATGTTGGGATTAACACACGCGGAACTGAGGGAAAGGTGGTTGTTGCAACCCCCATCCTGGAGTTGTCTCGCACTGAATGAATGATTAAACGATGAAAGGAAAACAAAACTTTAAGAATGAAAATCGGCTTGAACGATAGCGCTGGAGCTTTTGGTAGCCTATGGAACATTGATTGTGTGTTGTTTGATATTCAGTTTGTGTTTTAGCGTATGCAGTGCTTTAGTCATGACGCTTTTTAGAAACACAACACCGAGCATTTCGGCCCCGCGTGTAGGTGGGTAGGTAAGATCGCCTTTTACATCAAACATTTACAGAAATGACAGAATAAAATGTAATGCAACTCTGCACAGACGTGCTGGCATTCATTGCCGAACTTTTAGCATAAAGGTTGTTGTCAGTGCACCGGTCCAGTGTGCACCGGTCTAGTGTTGGTCGCCGAGTGTCAGTTCCGGGCCGGCGACTGACACTGGTCCGGTGTCAGCCCTGGAGTGTCAGTCCCGGGCCGGCGACTGACACTGGTCCGGTGTCAGCCGTCGAGTGTCAGTTCCGGGCCTGACACCGGTCCGGTGTCAGCCGCCGAGTGTCAGTCCCGGGCCGGCGACTGACACTGGTCCGGTGGCGGCCGCCGAGTGTCAGTCCCGGGTCTGACACCGGTCCGGTGTCGGCCGCCGAGTGAGGTGTCCCGGCCCGGCGACTGCCACTGGTCCGGTGTCGGCCGCCGAGTGTCAGTCCCGGGCCGGCGACTGACACTGGTCCGGTGTCGGCCGCCGAGTGTCAGTCCCGGGTCTGACACCGGTCCGGTGTCAGCCGCCGAGTGTCAGTCCCGGGTCTGACACCGGTCCGGTGTCAGCCGTCGAGTGTCAGTTCCGGGCCTGACACCGGTCCGGTGTCAGCCGCCGAGTGTCAGTCCCGGGCCGGCGACTGACACTGGTCCGGTGGCGGCCGCCGAGTGTCAGTCCCGGGTCTGACACCGGTCCGGTGTCGGCCGCCGAGTGTCAGTCCCGGGTCTGACACCGGTCCGGTGTCGGCCGCCGAGTGTCAGTCCCGGGTCTGACACTGGTCCGGTGTCAGCCGCCGAGTGAGGTGTCCCGGCCCGGCGACTGCCACTGGTCCGGTGTCCCGGGTCGCAGTGACTGGTCCGGCCGCTGATGTGCCCGCCGTCCGCAGCTCGTGCTCCCGTGCCTGCTGCTGCTGGCGCTCGGCACGGTCAGCCTCGCGAGACGAGCACACTGGCGCGCCGGCGTCCCCCGCCGCGGCCGTTCAGCAACAGGTGAGGCTGGTGAAGCGAACCGATTCAGCACTCCACTGGTTCGGCTGCACATCATCGACAAGGATGTGCTTATGCCGTGTATGCCTCTTCTTTCCATCCTTGCAGCATAGCGTGTTAAATGCGCTTAGTGGGGCGTGAGGATGTAAATACAAATAACTATCTGCGGATAATTTGTGATAGACAATGCAAGTGGACCCACATTCGGCCGATTCCTTTCCTCGAAATAGGCCTAAGTTCTGATTTTAATCACTATGTTCTTCAGTATTTGGATGCTATCTCAGTTTGAAACTATATTTACATCCTTTCCCCGACGCCTAAAATCACGAATCTGGACACGCTGTTACAACATTGGTTGTTTGCCGTGTACAAATTATGAAATGATAAACACGTTTCAAGGGATATGAGGGACTGGTACATAGTCTTGGTTATTTGGCTTGATCGATATATAATTTGGCTACAATCATACCAGGTGTACGCAGTAGGCACGCAAAAAGAAGCAGAGGTCAAAGTCAAAGTCACCGGCAAATGGTTCCTTCGCAGAGCGGCCGAACTGGACCATTGTGAGGTCATCACCAGAGGCAGCTGACCACGTCACCGACCTGCCTGACGTGGTCGGTTCCGGCACGTGGCAGCGCAGCCCGTGGCGGCCACGGGGGCAGCCGGCGCGCCGAAACTCCACCGCCGCGCGAGTGCCGCTCGAGCCCGGCGCGGCACGACAGCCGGGCGACAGCAGCGCCATGGCGGCCGCGAGTGTAACTACAGCCGACTCAACTCCTGCCGCCGCCAGTTCGGAGGGAGACTGGGAGCCGCGTCTGCAGCCGGTCGTCGGCGACCGCCAGGACGGCCGGCGAGCGCGCGGCGACCCCGCGCCGCCCGACGGCACCGACGGCACCGACGGCACCGACGGCACCGACAGCACCGACGGCACCGACGGCACCGACGGCACCGACAGCACCGACGGCACCGACGGCGCGCGCGCCGAGAAGTCGCGGCGCGTGGCGTTCCTGCAGCAGCTGCACCGGTCGCACCTGGTGCCGCGCGAGTCGGCCGACTTCCGGAACGGCACGTTCGTCGCCGCCATCTACGGCACGACCAACCCGTGGCTGCAGCGGTACGCGCCCTTCTACTACCCGCAGAACCCGCTGCCGGTACAGCTCAACCAGCAAACGGACGCGCCCGAGCCGCGGCTGCGCGAGGTGTACATCACCGACACCGTCGTCGTGCCGCCCAAGGTGCGCTTCTCCGACCAGGTCCTGCGCACCATCCACGACGCCAAGCTGAGGTCGCTGTCCAAGTCCAAGGAGCAGGTGTTCGTCTCGGGCGGACTCGGGGCAGAGGACAGCCAGAACCGCGGAGTGTCGTCGGACGGGTCAGGCGGTGGGGATGCAGGTGCAGCTCCTGCGGTCAGCGACAACCCGGCGGCTTCCGGGCTGGCGGTAATCCCAGGATCCTCCGCTCCTATCCCTCAGCACGGATCAGCATCCCCCTCCCGCATCTCCAGGTCGAGTTCTCCAGCTCCCGCCTCCATTCCCGACTATGGAAGAGCAATTCCCGTGCCCAGCCCCAAGTACTGGCCGGCATCCCCCGCTTCCAGCCCTCAGCACAGTCCACTCCCTGGAGCTCCCGTTCCTCTCTCTCCCTCACCCGGCCGCCCGATCTCCCTCGCCAACAACGCGATCGAGAAGGCGACGGGCGGATCCGACGGCCTTCGGACGTACCCGGCACAAGCCTCGCCGGTGTTCGACCCCGCCGACACGTCGCCGTCCCGGTCACCGGCCGACCGCGCCGCGCCGAGCCTCGCCGGCTTCCTGCGCAAGCCCAAGTCGGACGACGTGATCTCGCTGAGCGAGTCGTACAAGCACGAGCCGGTGCCGCCGACGACGCCGCGTCCCGACAGCAGGCGCGACTACGGCGCGCCCAAGACGTCCGACATCCTCCGGCCGCTGCCGTCGCCGCCGACGGCCGAGGCGCGTGGCCCCGGCCGGCCGCGACCGGACAACGTCGTCGGCGGCGACGCGGCGCTCGCCGCGTCGGCTCGACGCCGGCCGCCGGCCGACAGCGACGGCTACAGCGCCCCCAGGGAGCGCGACGTCATCGGCGTAGGCCGGCGCGATCGGGGCCCGCCGCCGCGGACGAGCCAGCCGCCGCGGACAAGCCCGCCGTCGCGGACGAGCCGGCCGTCGAGAACGAGCCCGCCGTCGCGGACGAGCCAGCCGTCGCAGACGGGCCGGCCAGTCTCGTTCCGCTCAGAGTACGCTGCGCCAAAAGACGAAGACGTTATCGAGGGTGGCCCTAGGAAACCTGAGGAACCAACTACTCCGCTACGGCCCGAGAGCCCGCGACGGCCCAGGGTGGTACAAACCCGGGAGGAGTACAGTCGGCCAAAGCAGGGCGACGTCATTCGCTCCGATCAGACGTCGGTCAATAGTGACCCATCACCAGGTCAGAGGCAACGTTCACCGCAGGTGACCTCGCCTGGTGGAAACACGAGGCTGAAGGAGGATGTCGTCCAGATAGTGCGAGTCCCCACCATCAGTAGCGGGCAGGCGTTTGAAACTCAGCTTGTCAGGACTCCTGGGCGGTTCACACAGACTGAAGGCTACAGGTCGCCCAAGGAAGAAGATCTCATCGCTAACGATGTGAGCGTACCGTTCATCGAACAAATCGCAGCGAAACCAGTGGAAACCCCACCCCGTCGTGTTGAGACGTTTGCGTTGAGAGGCTACAGTCGACCCAAGGACACGGACATTATCCAATTCGACGTGCCGCCTCCATTCGGCAACATTGACCTTAGTACGCCGCCAAGTCCGGCCCCGACCTCCACTACACAGAGCGGCTACACCGCACCGCGACAACCGACCACCATCGGGCACGACAAGGGCGATCAGGCCAGACGTGAAGAGTCCGCCTACAGTCAGGAGGCGCCTGCACATTCCCCGAAACCGTTCAACACCCGGGGATACGCCAAGCCGAGGGAGGCCGATGTCATACAGATCGGCCGACCTCCCACTGGCACCACGACAGC
This sequence comes from Ashinkailepas kermadecensis, assembly GCA_034440615.1. Lineage (NCBI taxonomy): Eukaryota > Metazoa > Arthropoda > Thecostraca > Neolepadidae > Ashinkailepas > Ashinkailepas kermadecensis. The sequence continues at coordinate 83,780 of JAOTOM010003253.1, forward strand.
CGCCACCGGTCAAACCAGTGGACGCACTCACAGCGCGCCGTTGACGCCCCCTGAAGGCTACGCCGCGCCCAAGATCACTGACGTCATCGACGCAAGCGTGGCCGACGAGGACACGCCCCCGCCGCTCTCCGGCGGCAAGTTCCAGGACGGTGGCGCGTACCAAGCTGTCGGGAGCGACTTCAGGCGGGGCGCAGGTGGTACGGGCAATCCAAGGGTCGGCTTCGAGCCGGCCGACGTCAGAACCAGGCAGACACAGACCGCGTCCGTTCCTCAGCTTCTAAAGCCACGCGACAACGGTCGGCAAACTGCGAGACCCAGGCCGGTACAGCCTCCGACAGACGCGACCGCGTACAGCACGCCGCATCTGCAGGACATTCTACCAGAGGCCGGCCCGCCGGCCGACTCATCGTACGACGTTGACGACTTCTTGCGCAGCGCAGTCGCCATCATGGGCGCGTTCGGCCACGCTCAGCCGGCCGACGCCGAGAACGACGTCAACGGCATAGACGGGCCGACGCCGCCGGCGGCGCGCGAGGCACACCGTCCGCCCGGTCGCGGCCCGGCTACGCCTCCGGCTGCAGAAGGCGGGCGGACCCGCAGGACCGGCCTGGCGCAGTCCGGCGCCCGGGCACACCTCGTCGACGCCCAGTCGGACCGGCTGCTGCCGGACGGGGCGCCACCTGTCGGGGCACGGCGGCGGCTGGCGCTGACGAGGTGGCCAGCGCCAGGTCCGTCGGAGACTGTCGCCACGTCGGACTTCGGCCCGCCGTTCGCGGTGGTCGAGAGGAGAGATCTGGGCTGGGCGGCGGAGCCGGTGGTGCCGTACACATCACCTTCAGTATCGTACCAGTCGCCTACGGTACCGTACCAGCCTCCAGTCGCACCGTACCAGTCACCAGTCGCACCGTACCAGTCACCAGTAGCACCGTACCAGCCGCCTACAGTGCTATACCAGCCTCCAGTAGCATCGTACCAGTTGCCAGAACCACCGTATCAATCACCAGCGGTACCGTACCGGCCGCCGACGGTACAGTACCAGTCGCCAACAGCACCGTACCAATATCCCGCAGTACCATACCAGCTGCCGGTGGTGCAGCAACAGTCGCCAACAGCACCGTACCAACCTCCCGCGGTACCGTATGAGTCGCCGGCGGCCCTCCAGGACCCGCCCGGGCTCGCAGCTTGGACGGGCTCCGAGCCGCTGCCCGCCACACTACCGGTGGCGCCGCATCGCGGCCGTTCGAGGCAACTGCCGACGGTGGCGCCACGCGCCGGATTCCCGAGGGACTTTGACGTGACGTTTGGCGCGGCGTTCTTGCCGGAGTCTGAGCGACGCGCGCTGGCCGGGATGCAGGCGGCCCCGCGGCCCCAAGAGACCGACCTAGCTTTCAGTAAACCGAGCTGGATGTAACGAGGTATATGGCAGCCAGACGAGTCCACTCTGTACGGGGGGTGGACGGCTCCGCGGCCCCAAGACAGACCCAGCTTTGAGGAAACCGAGCTGGATGTAGCACTGCGCCTGAACAGTCAGATGAGTCCAATCTGTACGGAAAGTGGACGGCCCCAGGGTGAGTGCAAGGTTGAACTTCGAGAGGATGAACCAGTCGGAAAGAAAACTGTCTGTGTATGCACACGCTTTGACAGGTTCGATATTATGTTACTGCAGTGTATGATGTTTGATGTAAGTCATGGCATAGCTCCCTCAGTGTTCACCCCGTCCCGAATCATTTGTGTTCGGTTTGCTCCATAGGGTTTGATGACTGTTTAGCAGGGGCGCAGCCAAGATTTCCTGAAGGGGGGGTCAACCCAAACATACGACGAAACAGAGACCGCTGTCGGCGTGCGAACAATTTCTGACTGTGGTGAAAATCTCAAACTTTCTGGTTCGATCTGGTGTATTTTGAATGCTAGAGGGGGGGGCGGGGGCACCTTGGTTGCGCCTCTACCGTCCAGTACGTGAACGTGTAACTGTATTTACCATGACCGCAGCCGACAGACGTGCAAGTATAAGCTCAATCCTGCCAGATGTACAGCAGCTTTAACTTTTGCAATGTTAATCATAGCCAGCGACGAGCCGCCTGCTCGCGTCATGTGCCGGTGTTCAGCTCATAATTGATATTATCATCATTATCGTACCTACTGCATGATTACCAGTGTACTTCTGCAGCGGCAATACATGCGATCTCTGCTGGAGGACAACTCCAAGCGGCATCGACCGATCGAATGACACCTTACAAGCTAGTACCACGTGATATATCAGTTATATCCACGCTCATTTACATGGGTTCCATGTCCCAGGCATAGCAGCCAGCACCTACACCGATGTCTTCTATCACGAATCCGGCCGGATTGAGAGGAGAGGGAGACTACACCAGCACGACCGCACATATTTGCGTGACGCCCCAGGCAAGGAAGACCGCGACTTTCCATGCACGGGAGACCGCGGGAGGACCTCCGATAAATATCCCATCAGGTTGCTCTGGCAGCCTATCGGACAGAGCAGTCTGGTAGTGGTCCACTCCACACAATCGGCGCTCCGGCAGTCGGTACAGACTGGACTGCCGACCAGGCACGTCCAGCAGTCGGTGTCGCGGGGCACGGTGCTACAGGAGACCGGTGTTATGGGTCACGGTGCTACAGGAGACCGGTGTCATGGGTCACGGTACTACAGGATACCGGCGTCATCAGTCAGGGAGCTACATGGGGCGTCATAGACCAGGGTCCTCAGGACGTGTCATGGGTCAGGGTGCTACAGTAGGCCGGTGTCATGGGTCAGGGTCTTCAAGACGATGCCATGGGTCAGGGTGCGACAGTAGGCCGGTGTCATGGGTCAGGGTCTTCAAGACGATGCCATGGGTCAGGGTGCGACAGTGGGCCGGTGTCATGGGTCAGGGTCTTCAAGACGATGCCATGGGTCAGGGTGCTACAGTGGGCCGGTGTCATGGGTCAGGGTCTTCAAGACGATGCCATGGGTCAGGGTGCTACAGTAGGCCGGTGTCATGGGTCAGTGTTTAGACGATGCCATGGGTCAGGGTGCTACAGTGGGCCGGTGTCATGGGTTAGGGTCTTCAAGACGATGCCATTGGTCAGGGTGCGACAGTAGGCCGGTGTCATGGGTCAGGTCTTCAAGACGATGCCATGGGTCAGGGTGCTACAGTGGGCCGGTGTCTGGGTCACGGTGTTACAGGAGACCGGTGTCATGGGTCACGGTACTCGAATACCGGCGTCATCGTCGGGAGCTACATGGGGGTGTCATAGACCAGGGTCCTCGGACGTGTCATGGGTCAGGGTGCTACAGTAGGCCGGTGTCATGTGTGGGTCTGAAGACGATGCCATGGGTCAGGGTGCTCAGTAGGCCGGTGTCATGGGTCAGGGTCTTCAAGACGATGCCATGGGTCAGGGTGCTACAGTAGGCCGGTGTCATGGGTCAGGGTCTTCAAGACGATGCCATGGGTCAGGGTGCTACAGTGGGCCGGTGTCATGGGTCAGGCATGCCATGGGGGTGTTGGGTGGTCTTCAAGACGATGCCATGGGTCAGGGTGCTACAGTGGGCCGGTGTCATGGGTTAGGTCTTCAAGACGATGCCATTGGTCAGGGTGCGACAGTAGGCCGGTGTCATGGGTCAGGGTCTTCAAGACGATGCCATGGGTCAGGGTGCTACAGTGGGCCGGTGTCATGGGTCAGGGTCTTCAAGACGATGCCATGGGTCAGGGTGCTACAGTAGGCCGGTGTCATGGGTCAGGGTCTTAGGTTTAAGTGGCGTGCCATGGGTCAGGGTGCTACAGTAGGCCGGTGTCATGGGTCAGGGTCTTCAAGACGATGCCATGGGTCAGGGTGCTACAGTGGGCCGGTGTCATGGGTCAGGGTCTTCAAGACGATGCCATGGGTCAGGGTGCTACAGTAGGCCGGTGTCATGGGTCAGGGTGCTACAGTAGGCCGGTGTCATGGGTCAGGTCTTCAAGACGATGCCATTGGTCAGGGTGTACGGGCCGGTGTCATGGGTCAGGGTCTTCGACGATGCCATGAGTCAGGGTGCTACAGTAGGCCGGTGTCATGGGTCAGGGTCTTCAAGACGATGCCATGGGTCAGGGTGCGACAGTGGGCCGGTGTCATGGGTCAGGGTCTTCAAGACGATGCCATGGGTCAGGGTGCTACAGTGGGCCGGTGTCATGGGTCAGGGTCTTCAAGACGATGCCATTGGTCAGGGTGCACAGTAGGCCGGTGTCATGGGTCTGGAGCCATGGGTCAGGGTGCTACAGTAGGCCGGTGTCATGGGTCAGGGTCTTCAAGACGATGCCATGGGTCAGGGTGCTACAGTAGGCCGGTGTCATGGGTCAGGGTCTTCAAGACGATGCCATTGGTCAGGGTGCTACAGTAGGCCGGTGCATGGGTAGGTGTCAGGGTGACAGTGGGCCGGTGTCATGGGGGTCTTCAAGACGATGCCATGGGTCAGGGTGCTACAGTGGGCCGGTGTCATGGGTCAGGGTCTTCACGACGATGCCATGGGTCAGGGTGCTACAGGAGGTCGGCGTCACGTGTCAGTGTGTTGTAGGAGGCCGGGGTGATTGGTCAGGGTCCTGTAGATGGCTCTCAGTTGGATAACGGCCGCAAGACTTCGTCTTTTCAGTGTGTCAGGTAAAATGTGGAAGCCAACCCCAACAGCTGAGATTCCTGACCACACATCAACACAACGATGACGGTCGCATTGTGCGCCTGTCGAGACGCTCCCGAAAGCACGGCACGCCCTCCTGCTTTCCCCGCTTCCTCTGGCATCGTCACTGGTCGTTCTCCACACGCCTGGCATCGTCACTGGTCGTTCTCCACACGCCTGCCATCGTCCGGTTCTCCACACGCCTGTCATCTTCCACGACCAACTCCACCCAACACTCCGAATTCAACGACAGTCACAATCGAGGGGTGTATTTTGAGCCGTGGCCTCCGTGGGCAGGAAGACTGCGACTCTGCACAGCGGGCTCCACTGGTCGTTGCGGACGGAAGACAACGCCGCGGGGGACTAGAGAATAGACACACACGCGCGCACGCACGCACGCACGCACGCACGCACGCACGCACGCACACACACACACACACACACACACGGCGACTCAGCTGCCGACTCAGCGCCACGCCGAGACTAGTTCCGTAGGCGGGCTACGTCGTGTCACGACCGTCGACTCGATGCCGTCCGTGACGCTGCGCCGGCGCCGGCGCGACCCGCCACCACCTCGCCACCACCGGTCGGCCGCGGCACAGACGGCTGAACAGCCGTGCACGGTCGAGGCCGTGGGCGGCCGTGGGCGGTCACGGGGCGTGGCGGACCGCCACCGCACGCGTCGGAAGAGCAGCAGGAGCGCACCGGTCGGCGCCCGGTCGGCGGACGAGTCGGGTCCCGGCACTGGTGCGGGACCGGCGAGTTCCGCGGCTCGTGTTGGCCGGCCGTTCTTCTTCACCCGACAGGGACGACACGTGAGACAGCCTACACGCAGCGCCGCACTTTGCAGCTGGAAGTTCAACCGCTTGAACGCGGTTGAACGCCTTCCGTGATTCCAAGATCGGAAACTACGTTCTAGGAAAATTACAGATATTTTACGTGGCTCCAAGGAACCACTCATAATAATTCGGAGACAGTGGTACGAGGTTTGCGAACCTTACGAATTAGTGCAACAGTTAGAAATACTATTAATAAAATGAAAATACGCCACGCCAAATTCGGGTCCCTACTGTCGTGACTAAGTTGTTAGCAACCGAGTTCGCCTACACAACTACATGAAGACAAATCGGACATTCGCTGAGACTGCCACACAAACCTTTCTAAGGAGTAGAATGGAACATCGCCACCAGTCGAAATGAACGAACTTAAAGCCGTTTTTTAAATAGAACGAACTCAGCGCTGGTAAAACGGGCACTACATAAATGTAGGCTCAAACGCCTAGTCGCTCACCACATGAGCATAAAAGCAAATAAAACCTGGCAAAAATAATCATAGCCATAATAATAAATACATTTAGCGAAAGATCTCTGCACCACAGCACCAGAAATAGCCCTGACTATGGCGACACAACGCGCCAGGCAAGCCGTGCATGCTTTGCCAATTGTGCCATCAGCGAGACGGCGCACAGGTCACAGACGGTGAGCACAGGTAGCCAGCAGGGCAGTGCCGGCCGGCAACACGCCAGAGCCACACCAGTCAGCTGGCAGAGAGCGCCACGCAGCCACCGCTCGGCTCCACACTCGCACACCAGCAGACCAGCCTTTGTACGGGGTGCGCGGCAGTTCAGCAGCGTTTGCATTTGGCAGTTGAACCCTCACCAGCAGCTTGCATGTCTCTCCGACACGACTGCACCGAAATGCGGGTCGGTGAGACACCCTGCGGACACAATGCGTCTGGCAGCGCGGCTCGGCACACACATCGGTTGGCAGTGTTGTCGGCTCCGCGAGCTGTGAACCGAGTGGAGCTGCTGCCGCTGCTCGTCTGGCACCGTGTCGGCTCGGCACACACATCGGTTGGCAGTGTTGTCGGCTCCGCGAGCTGTGAACCGAGTGGAGCTGCTGCCGCTGCTCGTCTGGCACCGTGTCGGCTCGGCACACACATCCGTTGGCAGTGTTGTCGGCTCCGCGAGCTGTGAACCGAGTGGAGCTGCTGCCGCTGCTCGTCTGGCAGCGCGGCTCGGCACACACATCCGTTGGCAGTGTTGTCGGCTCCGCGAGCTGTGGACCGAGTGGAGCTGCTGCCGCTGCTCGTGCTCGCCTGTGCCGACCAATCAGAATCGCCCCTCCCACGCGTCTTCCTTCTGCTTCGCCGCCAGACGCTTCTTGTCTGCGAAGAGAAGGCTCTGTGAGGACAACATTGCATCGCGCACGGTCAGCGGGAGCAGTACTTATACACGACACGCACCAGTTCGCATTTGGTTGCAAGGCAGCTGCTCTGAATAAGACAATACGTGTCTGGACGAAATGGAAAATTGAGAAAATCCTATCAGACACCAGCGGGTCCACTTGTCCCCACCACTGGAATGCTAGGTTTCACGCTGGGAAAGACCGGTTGCCTGATCCATGGCACTACCACTCAAGCACCAACCGGGCACGGATTATTATACCGCCCGCCTTCCGACCTGGTTCAAGTTGTCAGTGTTTCTATCTTTTGCGCACAGTACGGCCGTCGTATCTCTATCTTTTGTGCACAGTACAGCCGTGACGACTGAACACAAAAACAAAAAACAAACTAGTCGTGCAGCCAAGTATGTGATCCTCCGTCAGCTACGAATTGATCCAGCCCACTCGGATCGCCAGCACGGCGTAGGAGGTAGACCGAGCGGGGGGGGATGCGGGAGTGGGCGCCAGCATCGCATGCCCATCGGAAGCGAGTGTGCGGCAGCGTACTCCCGCTAACAGTTCGCGTGGCTCGTCCCCGTTTCCAACGCAGTCACACAAACATGCGCAGTCTTTGCACTCTCCAAACGACCCGCCGGCGCGATAACAGCGACCAGCCGGTGCGTGTTTTGGTCTCGCCTTACAGCCCGGAGCAGCCGTTACTAGCAGCGTTTCTGCTCTTGCAGAATCGATCTCACCCAGCTGTGGACGACCGCCACGGGAAATAATCACGCCACACATCACGGAGACAACACCACATCTGAACCATGCCAGTTGCACCTGTCCTCCACCCAGTCTGCAAAACATGCCAGCTGCACGCATGAGAGCCGTCGAATGCACGCCTCAGAGGATCCGAATGTACTCCCGGAATGTATGCGCACACATCAAGATAAAACCAGCGGCGGCACCACAGTGGGCAGTTCTCACACCAGCAGTTCACAATGCTCACGTCAGAGGCGCCCGATGAGGGGGCCGGGAAAAGGAGACATACCTCGGATCCGAGAGGCATTGAACCTCAGGCAATTACGCCTCGACTCGAAAAAAATGCGTTGGGGCTCCGAAAAAAATGAAACAGAGGCCCCGAAAGATTAAGCGCTTGGCTAAAAAAAATCATTCCGGACCTTGAAAATCACGCAGGAGCCCCGAAACTCACGCCAAAGGACCTCACAGACACGTCAGGCACAAAAAAAAACGTGTCAGGGTCCCAATAATCGCACCGGGGCGCAAGCATATCGTGCAAGGAGCTCGCAAAATATATCTGAAACCCCAAAAACCACGCCGGGACCCGAAAAATCGACCCGGGACCCGAAAAAAAAGAAAAAAGGCAGTCAAGGGGCTAACCGCTAACGCTAGATCAAATAACAATTATTGAGATTTTGACCACGCAAAACCAAAATTTTCGGCTCGCTTCGACCACCAAAAGCGGTCTCTTTCGGGACATTTTTTCCGTCCCGGAAGAAAATCCCTGCTGCGCCAATGATCACCTACTTGGCAACGTCTTCCACACTTACCACTACGAAATATTTCGTTAAACACTTTCTTTCTCTCCTCCTTCCATCTCCACCGGGGGGAGGGGAGTAGTCTGGGGGCACGGTGCCCACCTCCCAACCGAAAGGATATGTGTTCCGAGTCCCACCTGGCGCCACTATTCGTCCGTGACCAACTGACGTGAAAGACTAGTAACGCCATATGACTGAAAGCAGCTGACGCGACGCGAAACCAAGACCTCCCACCGCCGTCGCTGCCATCCCCCCCCCCCCACCTCCCACCCGAAAGGTTATGTGTTCGAGTCCCACCTGGCGCCACTATTCGTAGTGGTCAACTGATGTGAAAGACTAGTAACGCCATATGACTGAAAGCAGCCGACGCGACGCGAAACCAACACCTCCCACCGCTGTCGCTGCAATCCCCCACCCCCACCTCCCCTCACCCTTGGCCTGCTGCAGCTGACGCCGCTCCAGGTCCAGCTTCTCCTTGGACACGTGGTCGCGCACGCCCAGCGCGGTGGCCACCATGCGGCGCGCGCGCAGGGCGCACGTCTGCGGCCGCGGCCGGTACGGCTGCAGGCCGGCCACGCACCGCTCGGCCTTCTGGCGCGCCTGCGGCGACGCGGCCGACAGCGGCCGACTGCGCACAAGCGGGTGTCGCTTCCGCAGCGCCTCCAGGGCTGTCGGCGTACGGACACCGGTCACGGCACTCGGCAGGAGTACACACACGGGCATCGGAACAGGCGGGTGACAGGCGCGACCGGTGTCGAGTACGGACACCGGTCACGGCACTCGGCAGGAGTACACACACGGACACCGGTCACGCCACTCGGCAGGAGTACACACACGGACACCGGTCACGGCACTCAGCAGGAGTACACACACGGACATCGGAACAGGCGGGTGACAGGGGCGACCGGTGTCGAGTACGGACACCGGTCACGGCACTCATCAGGAGTACACACACACACCGGTCGGCGGGGAAACGGACACCGGTCACGGCACTCGGCAGGAGTACACACACGGACACCGGTCACGCCACTCAGCAGGAGTACACACACGGGCATCGGAACAGGCGGGTGACAGGCGCGACCGGTGTCGAGTACGGACACCGGTCAGGGCACTCGGCAGGAGTACACACACGGGCATCGGAACAGGCGGGTGACACAGGCGCGGCGGTGTCGAGTACGGACACCGGTCAGGGCACTCAGCAGGAGTACACACGGGCATCGGAACAGGCGGGTGACACAGGCGCGACCGGTGTCGGCGTACGGACACCGGTCAGGGCACTTAGTAGGAGTACACACACGGGCATCGGAACAGGCGGGTGACACAGGCGCGGCGGTATCGGCGTACGGACACCGGTCAGGGCACTCAGCAGGAGTACACACACGGGCATCGGAACAGGCGGGTGACAGGCGCGACCGGTGTCGAGTACGGATACCGGTCAGGGCACTCGGTAGGAGTGCACACACGGGTATCGGAACAGGCAGATGCCAGGTCACCAAATAGGGCGGAGGTACAAGCGGGCGTCCGTTCATCCAGCAGCAGACACAGGCGGTGTCAGGTTGTTGGGGGAGGGGGTTAGCGGTGCATCGACTACAGATGTCTTGCATCTGTGGTGTTGGATCGCTAAAAAGGAGACACGCAGAGCGCTAGACTATCGAAGGCTTCTTTTCTGTTACTTAAAGACAAATAATCCGGACAGGCACACGCAGCACGGACAGGGTGTCATATTCCTAAACATGCGACAATGACAGTAATGAGTTTAGAACACGGACAGCGCGCCAGCTCAATGTGCACGGGACTCAGATCAGACTCAAGTTACTGACTAGCGACCACTGTCACGCTGAGTTGCTATTAAATGAAGTGCGAGATGGCAGGAGCATTGCGGGACCGAGCGACAGGTCAACGTCACTATTCAAACAAGCGGGACTTGCGAACTTCTCGCCGTAAGGACAGGACGTACATGGGAGTGAGAATCAGGGTTTGTACAGCTTTGCCGGTCGCAAGGCGATGCGAAACGGCGGCGTCAGGATCGCGCGGTGGCACACGACTACCCTCTGTCGTCCCAGACACTCGTGGGATGCGATTCAGGAAACACAGCAGTGGCCGTAGTGAATGCCCAGTTTAAGGTATAGCAAATGCGGGGAAAATACGTACGATATTATTGCCAAAAACGGTTTACTTCTTCAGGTTCATTATTATCTTCTGACAGTCATGCAGCGGTAATTCAGCCGCCACTACAACACAGCCAGCAGCACGTCACAGCGCGCGCCATCTGCCGCAGGTTATACACCAGCACATCTCAAGGAAAACAACCTCCCGGGGCCGGTTCGAGACAGAATGCGGCCAAGGCTACACCATGTCCATCAGGGCGGCGAATTTTGCTCGATTGCCGAGGCTTGGGAGCACAATGTCACTGAAGGCCGCATAGTCACCGTCGCCTTTTGTCTGGTGGTTTCGTCAGCCTCTATGCGAACTCGGAGTTGGGAACACCTGCCACATCGTGACAACACTACGTCACGACTAGCTCCTGCTCGTGAACTCTCCGCAGCCGTGCTGTGACGCGTGATTCGACACAAAGGCGGCCGAACGCCGAACGGCAAAACGTCAGCTGGGACGCGCCGTCAAAACCGTCAGCGACAACAAAACATGCGTCCCGGGTCACCCCAACCCAGCCAGCCACATCGTCCTGCACCTCGACACAACGACTAGCCCAGACCGGTGTTCTCAAATCCATCTTGTGTTAGGTGTCTGATGTAGTTAGTTATTGTGGTTTAGGGGCGCATCGACTGCACAGGTCATATAGCGCCCAGGTGCCTGATGTAGGAAAAATGTCAGGGATGAGGAAGAATGTAAAGTACAGGTACTCATTCATATATCTTGGGACACCTGAAACGCTGAATCCAAACTAGAGCTATTTAATTTGGTTGAATGAGGTAACTATTTTAATGTGTAGATAGAAAACATAGGCAAACATTTTCTTGATGCAGTATCTACAGCTTATAAAAAAGTGGATGCATCCTGCATGATCCTATCCTATAACATGCACCCAATATACTGGGGAGGTTACCAAATTAAGTGTATATATTGTACACATAAAACGATTGCGCGGTAGTGTAGCATGGTAATTCCTGACCACATCTGGAAGTTCACCAGAAACACATTTCTAAGATAACCTTGAATACTCGCTTAGTGTTAGCATGAAATTCCAGTAACCAAAAAAGGCGGAAGAATTCCCAGAGATGGCCCCTCCCCCATCCCAGCGTATCTACGGCCCTGAAAACATAAAGCTGTTCAATGACAGGAACGCCTTGACATGGCTCCTGTCGGCAGAAAAAGCGTCGTGGTCACAGACAAATCATGTCAACAAATCATACCTCGCCTCTTGACCATGCCAAGAGGCTCAGACAGGTCGGGTATCGTTATTGTAGCAAAAAGGCATGCTTTCTCATGTGAATTAATATGCAGATTATGCAGTGGAACACATGGTCTGATACGTCTTTGTTACACGCGTTATGTTACACCTGCTATAAGTGTTATGCTCTCTTTGTAGTGTTTTCTATTGCCTGTGGCATCCTTCGTGTGATCTTTGTTGTGCCATATATGTCGTTTTTGACATATACCCCATTGTTATTGTTATATGTTGCATTTAACCACGTTCTTCATGGAAACCTCCCGCCACTCTACTGCTGTGGCCAATACTTCCAGCTAGAATATCTTGCGGGCGGGCGGGCGGTGCTCAGCGAGGGGCGGCGGAGGGCGGCCGGGGGAGGCAGGCAGCAGGGAGGGCGCACCATCGCACCCACCCTGCCGCCGACACGCCCATCGCAGGGGCGGCCACTCACCGCAGGCCGGACTGGAGAACACGACCAGCGCGTGCGTGTCGTCCACCCAGCGCACGTCGAAGCCGCGCGCCGCGAACTCCTGGAACACGACGGCCAGGTCCCGGGTGGTGAAGCTGGCCGGGAAGTCGCACACCTCGATCACGTGCTCGGGCAGCGGCGGCCCGTCGCCGGCGGCGTCGGCGGGGTCCTCCAGCGGCGGACTGTCCGGCCGCCACGATAGGTAGTCGATGACGGGCGGTAGTGAGCGCGTCGGCGCCGGCGGTACCTGTCGACACCAGTCACAGAGTAGTCAAGTCATACGTAGTCGATGACGGGCGGTAGTGAGCGCGTCGGCGCCGGCGGTACCTGTCGACACCAGTCACAGAGTAGTCAAGTCATACGTAGTCGATGACGGGCGGTAGTGAGCGCGTCGGCGCCACCTGCCGACACCAGTCATGCAGTCGTCAAGTCATACAAGTGTCCAGACTTAATAATGGCCACAGGGACCCAGCTGGGTTACGCCTGTAAAGGGAAGATACTACAAGCCTGGACAAAAAGATACTCAATATCCCAATCACTAACACAGCCTAAATTATAAAGAAACTGTCCATCAACAGCCTACACATCTATTGATACCTATCTACCTACCTATCTAGCCACATTCACTCGAGCCCGCGCAACACACGCGTCGATCGAGTGTTATATCAATAATTTTCGAACTCCATCCATACCTGCTTAAAGGGGCCTGTACAGTGTATATCTAATGGCATAAATTTCGACCCATTCATCACTAATTATAACTAAAAAACAAGATTATCCAACCAAAAAATGTTCACCCTATTTTTAAATACATTCAATAAGGGACTCCCCACATTAGCAGGCGGCATATTCCATTAATCAACCACCGTTTGACTGAAAACCTGTTGTCGCTTAACTGTCCTACGTCTGAACTTATCTAACCTGAATTGATGACCTCTATGTAATAATCGAAATAGAACGGTAGCATTCAGATTGCCCTTATCTAACCCTTTAATAATTTTACACATTTCAATATCACCCCTTAATCTCTTATACTCGAATGAGCATATATCTAATGCCATAAGCCTTTGTCCATATTCTAAGTTACTTAGTAGTGTCAGCAAAAGATAGCTACACGCTGAGATCGCATTCGTCGTATCCGATGGCTATGATTCTGCGCAGTGGAGTAGGTATGATATGATGTGATAAGGTGTTTTCTGTGTCTTGTTAATTCATAGAGTACCAGTGCCTATCATGCAAATTGTATTCATATATCATATCATGTCATGTCATGTCATGTCAATCTGATTCCACTGGCTCTGAGATCGTTAATTTGTGGAGTGCATGACGCGACAAGCGCCATGTCATTTTGTGCCTGTTTTCCCTCACCCTCAAACTGTCACTCTTGACAAGAACACTCCGTCGAAATATACAACATAATTCTGGCCTAATGTATGTCTCTCAGTTATAATGAGCATACGGTCAAAAGTTATGCTAACAATATTATTAGCAATGTTCAGTGTAGTGCTGCATAATGTTCAATATTGTGAGGACACATTCGTCAGTGCTGGGAAGGAAGCGTCCGGCAGCTGGAAGACGGATACGTCATCAGTTATCAGCCCACACTGAACGGAGTCGCCCGCCAGTCGCCGAACCAGTCAGCTGATAATTTACATGGATCAGGTGGACACCGCAGTCCCCATGGGACTGATGAAAGTGATGTGCACGCATGGTGGTTGACGTGACGGAAGGAGGCTGATGTAGCCATCAGCCCTCCAATGTACCCATCGCCCAGGTGCCAACGAGAGTGTCATCAGGGTGGTGGCTAAATAGAAGTAATTCGGTAGACGTGGTTGGTTGGTTGGTTATTGGTTGTACGACACGTCGACCGTTGAGTCATATAGCGTCGCCAATCTCTCACGCCGATTGGTCGCGGGCGAAGAGTAGCGACAGGTGAGACTCGAACCCACAATCTTTCGATTATGAGACGAGCATCTTACTCCAAGACCACTCGTCCCCTCGGTAGACGTGGTCGAAACATGAACACAGATACTAATGGCATCCTAATTGCAAGTAGCAGATGAAGAACGGCATGCACCCACGCACACACGAGATCGCAGCTGCATACACAGGTGTAAATACAATCGGTGTGGCGCGAGCACATGCACTTTGCGAAATCCGATACCAAATTCGTGGACGCATTTTGTACTCCTCGCCAATGGCAAACCTAGAAACTCGGACGATCGCACTCCAATGTGTTATTTCCGTTCAGAATCGCAGCGTCTCCAGTGAATGAGTGGATGCCCACCTAACCACGGCCCTGACCCGACTGCTCGTCTGTTCGGCACCCCGTGTGTTGCGTAATCGCCGTGTGACCGACTGTGCACCAGTTCCCCAGTTTTGTTGGCGGCCGCCGCGCTTCAGTGGCTAATGCCGTGACCGCGACCGCCAGCGGTGTGCGTTGTGGTCGGCTGGTGAGTTGTGGGGTCAGTTAGTTGACCCTGATGCTTCCAGGGGTGATCAACCAGCTGTAAAGGCGCCCAGCAAGGTTGCTACGCACCTGAGTTTGACACTTGACTATGTTTCAGGTGCTCCTTATTCGATTACCCAACAATATTCCTCTCCACATCCAGGATTACAAGGCACAGCCTTGCACCAATATTAACTTATGAATATGAATACCAATATGAACTTCCAGCAGCGACGTTAAATGTATTCTGTCATCCCTCATGCTAGAAGTATTATGTGTTTTGTCTCAACCTGTTCATGGGAAGGCAGAAGTGCATTTTCACACCCATGTGACCTTAGTACGCTACATTCCAAGTGATTGAAGAAAATTAGGGTAGCAAAACAAGTTAGGTTAGACCACTGCCCGCTCTTTTTCTCGCTGGACAAAACTCGCCAGCATATATTCGTACAAAGTTTGTTTAAAAATTCCCGTGAGACATGAAATATAATGGAACTGGCAGAATTTCTTGGCACGGTGTCAGTGACATTATCCTAGCAGGCAAATTTTCATCACTTATTATTTTTCATGTTTATCCGACTTCTTTCCGGGTTGAAAGCCAATTAAGTTGTGGATCAAAGACGATACTTACGCCATTAACCGGCTACTTCCACGGCCAGTCATAACCAGTGACGGACACAGGGGGGGGGGGGGTATTGGAAATCTCGACAGGGGATGGGACATATCCCTTGGTGTGGTTAAAACGCTGACACCTTGGCGAAAATGCATTTCTTCCTATTTGTGCAATTTTCCATTTGTACCCTTATTTTGCTTGGTCAGCGGTATCAATCAGCTGCATCCGTCAGTGATCACAAAATTGCCATGTAAACCGTCCGTCCACATCGACACCACCCCCACGCGTGTGCGTGCAATACCAACACAACGTGTGCAGGCGATCACGAGAAAGAAACTTTGCTTATTTTACGACGCATTCAACTACTAGGTAATACAGCGTCGCCAAACTCCCACGCCGATTGGTCGCGGGCGGACTCGTTAATCCCGCCGGTTGTGGGATTCGAACCCACGATCTTACGATCAAGAGTCAAACACCATACCGACCGAGCTACCGCGACCCCAGGCATCACGACGTGTCGCGTCGCGCGCCATTGCTCACCTCTGCGTCGGCGCTGGGGTCGCCGTCGTCCGTGTAGCGGCGCTCCCACTCGTCCACGTCGGCGGCCCAGTTCAGCAGCTCGTCGGCGTCTACGAAGCCGGCCGACGACGCCGACGAGCCGGCGCGCGGCGGCGGGCTGCCGGGCGGCGTGTCGGCGCCGTCGTCCGAGGCTGGCGCCGGCCGACGCCCAGACGTGTCGCCGGGCTCGTCGACACCGTTACACGTCACCGCCGCGTCACAGCCGTCGTCACTGGCGGTGCAGTCCGCACTCGTCACCAGCGGCGCGGCGCGCGCCCGCCTCCCCTCACACCCGCCGGCACTGCCGTTCTCAGCTGCACCTCGGCCGGCAGCGTCGCCCCGCACGGCGGACCCTCCATCGGCGGGCACAGCCCCGCCTTCGGACAGCAGCCGGCACGCCACCCGGCCGCTCATGGTCGCCTTCTCGTCGTCGGTGAGCGGGCCTGCCCAGAGCGACGCGCCGGCGTCCGCCGGGCGATCGCAGGCCGGCGGGGGCCGGCCGAGGCGACCCGACTCGTCCAGGGGATGCGGGTCGGCAGGGGAGAGCGGCGGCCACTTCAAGACCGGGTTAGACGAGGGTGGTGGTTGGTCGGCCGGCAGAGTTAGCTGCGGCGAGGTGGAGCTGTGGGCCGGGGCTGAGTGCAGGTCGGCTGGGCTGGAGCTGAGGTCAGCCGGAGCAAGGTAGAGCTTGGTCAAAATAGAGTAGCGGCCGCTCGGCGCAGAGTTGAGACCGACCGGGGAAGAGTAGCGGTCGACTGGTGTAGAGCTGAGATCGACCTGGGCAGAGTAGCGGTCGTTCGGCGCAGAGCCGAGACCGACCGGGGCAGAGTAGCAGTCGCTCGGCGTAGAACAGTGGCCGGCCACAGTGGAGTAGAGACCAGTCCGAGTCGGGTAGAAGTCAGCCGAGAACTCTCCTCGCGGCGGGATCGAGTACGTATCAGCCGGGAAATACCGGCGAGACGGGGCCGATTGGTGGTCCGCTGGGGTCGATCGGTGGTCCGCTGGGGTCGATCGGTGGTCCGTTGGGGCCGATCGGTGGTCCGCTGGGGTCGATCGGTGGTCCGCTGGGGCCGATCGGTGGTTCGCTGGGGCCGATCGGTGGTCCGCTGGGGCCGATCGGTGGTCCGCTGGGGTTGATCGGTGGTCCGCTGGGGCCGATCGGTGGTCCGCTGGGGTCGATCGGTGGTCCGCTGGGGTTGATCGGTGGTCCGCTGGGGCCGATCGGTGGTCCGCTGGGGTTGATCGCAAGTCCGCCGGACAAAAGCAGCGATCGACCGCGTACCCGGCGGACGACGGGCTGGCCGGCAGTGACCGGCTGGCTGCGCGGGGGCTGTCGGACGCCGACGGGTCGTGGCCGCACCGGCGGCGACACTGCGCCGCGGTCGTGTCACCGCAGCTGGAGCGGCGCGGCGAGTCGGGCACGCAGTCAACACCGCACTGCGGCCAGCCGTCGCCTGTGTAACCGTGTCGCGACCTCGGCGGCTGGTGCCGCGACCGGCCCTGGCGCCAGCCTTGACCTTCGGCCGGACCGGTGTCGTCGGCCGGCCCCGGCCGCCGGTCGGCGCCGCTCTCTCCGGCGGCGCGCGGCCAGTCCTCACCTTGACGGTCGGCCGGCTGACGGCGCGCCGCCGGCGGTATGTACGACTGGCGGCAGCGCGGCCGAGGCGTCACCATGACCGCCACCGCCGCCGCCGCCGCCGCCGCCGCCGCCGGTCCGGCAGGCGTGCTGTGGCGCCACGGCACGTGCGCCGGACGCGGCGACGTCGCCGTTGGCGACAGCGGGAACGTCATGAGCCGGAACGCCGGGCCGGCCGGCTGCCAGACGGCCGCCCGCTCCTCGGAGCGCGAGCGCGAGCGGCGGCGGTCGGCCCGGCGCGGCGGCGAGTCGACCGGCGCCGGCGACTGGCGGCCGCCCTCCGCCGCCGTCGCCAGCATGTCCTGCACACAGCGGCGCGTCTGCTGCGACAGGCGGCGGCGCGGCCCGGTCGGCGGCCGCGCGCTCCAGCACGGCACGATCTCCGAACACGTCGAGAAGTCCGGCGACGAGGCGCGGTTCAGGCCGGCGCGCCGGCCGCGCGGCGGCACGTACAGCTGTTGGGGCGGCCTCCGCTCGCCCATGGCGGCGTCCTCTGAGCACCGCTCGCTGGGAGGACAAGGGGCGTCCTCAGAACACCGCTGGCTGGGAGGACAAGGGGTGTCCTCAGAGCACTGCTGGCTGGGAGGACGGGGGGTGCCCCACCGCTGGGTGGGAGGACGAGGGGCATCCTCGGAGCAACTCTGGCTGGGAGGACGAGGGGAGTTCTTTGAACACCTTTGACTGGGAGGACGAGGGGCGTCCTCTGAACACCGCCGGCTGGGAGGACGAGGGGCGTCCTCTGAATACCGTTGACTGGGAGGACGAGGGGCATTCTCGGAGCACCGCTGGCTGGGAGGACGGCGGGGTTCCTCGAGTGGCTGTCGCGCGGGAGGACGGGACGCATCTGTGGGTGTTCTCTGTCCGGGGGGACGGGACGCACCTGTGGGGGTTCTCTGTCCGGGGGGACGGTACAGCGGCTGGGGAGTCCGCCGCGTCGGCCGACGCGAGAGCTCGTTGCCATCCATGTGTGATGCCGTCTGCAGGACGGACATTAAAGCCTGCAACGCACAGATAAAACAGACATATCACAATAGCACAGCAAAGCTATGGGCAGCTACTGAAAGAAACAACTTTCCATTGCGCTCTGCCACGGCTGAAGCGATGAGAAATCCCAGAATCAAATTAACATACAAAAGACAATGCTAAGGGTCAGCATCTAAAACTTGCAGACAGGCAATTGCCGCAAGCGGAAAACAACCACAGACTCCATGGCTACAAACCGACTCAATAGAATCGGCGATAAGGGCCCAACTCCCGCGTTCATTTACGTAAATACGCCTCATGCCGCAGAATCTTACTGCTCAGGCATGTAACAACTGAGCCACATGCCTGATGGTGATGAAACTAGATATTCTACCTAGCTCCATCACCAGCACAACTGTGCTTAGCGGATTACTGGTGGTGCGTGCATGCGTGTATGCATGTGTGTATGTATGTAGGTGTACGTGTGTATGAATGTTCTATTTCTTTACTTCTATGTGTGTGTGTGTTTGTGTGAGCGAGAACTAGTAGGGAGCCGCGTTAATCCCAAATCACAGCTTTGACATAGCGACCGGCGGAGAACAAAACAGGTTAATTGATCACTTGGCATAACACGCAACACGCTGTACGCCATACCCATTAAACGGAAGCTCCATCATACACCAAGTATCTCCGATGCCAACAAGTGTTTTCAGCTATGCTTCAGTTGAATCTCCTCCACCCCAGAAATAACAAATAAGCTTCGGCAAATCACCTCACTTCAAAGTAGTTATCTAAACTCATTTATTCTCCATTCACGCTACTGGCCCTAATACTTTTTTCCCATTTGCATAAACCTTCCACATCACACTGCCGAAAGTACAGGACGATTGCTTATCAGACACATTACCACCAAAGCAATGCTTGTCGGAGTCCTCCTGGTGGACTGTGTTCACCGAGAATAGTCTCTGAGACATATGTCGGTGTGCTATAGGCACTCAACGAAATGAACACCACGCGACAACAACGAACACCACGTGCAGGACGCAGTTCCACATTGCTTCATCAGCGTGACTTTCACAGCCATCCAATCCGCAAGGCTATTTTGCAGCTTGTCGATCTTGACTCGTCCCTCGCCTTGACCTCACCCCGTCCAGCCTTTCTTCCCACGGTCTCCCTGCTACCACTGTCCACTTTCCCTCTCCCTGGCCGCACAACTATTTCGTCTTAGAAGAAGAACCTTGGGCTCTTTTACGACGCATTCAACCGCTAGGTTATATAGCGTCGCCAACCTCTCACGCCGATTGGTCGCGGGTGGACTCGGTAAATGCCGTCGGTTATGAGATCCGAACCCACAATCTTGCGATCAAGAGTCCGACGCTCTACCAACTGAACTACCGCGGCTCCGTCTTACCATTCCGTCTTACCTGGACTTGGGCGTCAGCTAACAATCACGGCTTGACAGTCAGTCTACTACACACCGGACCGGGCGGACACCGCCGCCGCCGACTGGGCGGACACTACCGCGGCCGACTGGGAGGACCCGGCGGACACCACCGCCGCCGACTGGGCGGACACTACCGCGGCCGAACGGGCGGACTTGGCGAACACTACCACCGCCGACTGGGCGGACACTACCGCGGCCGACTGGGAGGACCCGGCGGACACCACCGCCGCCGACTGGGCGGACACTACCGCGACCGAACGGGCGGACTTAACGAACACTACCACCGCCGACTGTGCGGACGTTACCGCGGCCGACTGGGAGGACTTGCGGACACTGCCGCGCCGGACTGGGCGGACCGGACGGACACTACCGCCGCCGACTGTATGGACACTACCGCGCCGGACTGGGCGAACACTACCGCGCCGGACTGGGCGAACACTACCGCGCCGGACTGGGCGGACACTACCGCGCCGGACCGGGCGGACACTACCGCGGCCGGACTGTGCGGACACTACCGCGCCGGACTGGGCGGACACTACCGCGCCGGACTGGGCGGACACTACCGCGGCCGGACTGTGCGGACACTACCGCGCCGGACTGGGCGGACACTACCGCGCCGGACCGGGCGGACACTACCGCGGCCGGACTGTGCGGACACTACCGCGCCGGACTGGGCGGACCGGGCGGACACTACCGCGGCCGGACTGGGCGGACACTACCGCGCCGGACCGGGCGGACACTACCGCGGCCGGACTGGGCGGACACTACCGCGCCGGACCGGGCGGACACTACCGCGCCGGACTGGGCGGACCGACTGCGGCGGGTCGCACGCTGCCTCAGCGGCCGGCGGGCGAGCCGGTGTCGACGGTAAGGTCAGCAGACGGCAGTAGGTAGCGGGCGGCCCGGCCCACCGACAGTCGACACGGCCGACACGACACCGTGCTGTCGGGGACGGCAGCAGGTGGCGGGCGGCCCGGCCCACCGACAATCGACACGGCCGACACGACACCGTGCTGTCGGGGACGGCAGCAGGTGGCGGGCGGCCCGGCCCACCGACAGTCGACACGGCCGACACGACACCGTGCTGTCGGGGACGGCAGCAGGTGGCGGGCGGCCCGGCCCACCGACAGTCGACACGGCCGACACGACCGCCGCTGTCCGGCACCGACACGACACCGTGCTGTCGGGGACGGCAGCAGGTGGCGGGCGGCCCGGCCCACCGACAGTCGACACGGCCGACACGACCGCCGCTGTCCGGCACCGACACGACACCGTGCTGTCGGGGACGGCCGGGAAGGTCGCCGCCACAACACCGTGCTGTCGGGGACGGCCGGGAAGGTCGCCGCCACAACACCGTGCTGTCGGGGACGGCCGGGAAGGTCGCCGCCACAACACCGTGCTGTCGGGGACGGCCGGGAAGGTCGCCGTCACAACACCGTGCTGTCGGGGACGGCCGGGAAGGTCGCCGCCACAACACCGTGCTGCCGGGACGGCCGGGAAGGTCGCCGCCACAACACCGTGCTGTCGGGGACGGCCGGGAAGATCTCCACCGCCACTGTGCTGCCGGACAGGCCGCAGAATATTCAGTGAGGTCGCGATATTGTCGGGATGGTCGTGGTATTGTCAAGGAGGACGCGCTATTGCCAGGGAGGACGCGATATTGTCGGGGAGGCTGCGGTATTGTCAGGGAGGCTGCGGTATTGTCAGGGAGGCTGCAGTATTGTCAGGGAGGTCGAGAATTGTCAGGGACACCTTGGAATTGTACGGGAGGTCGCGGCAATGTCAGGGAGAACACGATATTGTCGAAGAGGCCGCAATATTGTGAAGGAGACCACAATATTGTCAGGGAGGCCGCATAATTTTCGGGGGGGGGGGGGCACGGTATTATCAAGGAGGCCGCGGTATTGTCAGGGAGGCCGCGGTATTGTCAGGGAGGCCGTGGTATTGTCAGGGAGGCCGCGGCATTGCCAGGGTGGCCGAAGCATTGTCAGGGAGGCCGCGATATTGTCAGGGAGGCCGCGATATTGTCAGGGAGGCCGCGATATTGTCAGGGAGGCCGCGATATTGTCAGGGAGGCCGCGATATTGTCAGGGAGGCCGCGATATTGTCAGGGAGGCCGCGATATTGTCAGGGTGGCCGCGATATTGTCAGGGAGGCCGCGGTATTGTCAGGGAGGCCGCGATATTGTCAGGGAGGCCGCGGCATTGCCAGGGTGGCCGAAGCATTGTCAGGGAGGCCGCGATATTGTCAGGGAGGCCGCGATATTGTCAGGGAGGCCGCGGCATTGTCAGGGTGGCCGCGGCATTGTCAGGGAGGCCGCGGCATTGTCAGGGAGGCCGCGGCATTGTCAGGGAGACCGCGCCGTTGTCAGGGAGACCGCGCCGTTGTCAGGGACACCAGTGCACTGTCAGAAAGGTCGCCGCACCGTCACGGTCAAAGGAGATTCGTGGCGGTAACGTCGCTGTGCTGCCCGGGGGCCACGGCACTATCGAAGACGACGGGAGGTCTCCAAGGACGCCATGGTGCTGTCAGGGACAACCGGATATTGCCAGGGGCTTTGTAGTCCTGCCAGGGACGCTATGGCGCCAGGGACAATGGGAGTGTTGTCAGGGGCGCCGAGCACTGCCGAAGATCACGAGAGCACCGTTAGGAACCACGGGACAATCAGAGGGATGCCAGGGTACTGTCAGGGACTTGGAGATCCTGACAGGGTTGCAAGGCGTCGTCAAGATACAGTCGTCAAGATATCGTCAATATTAATTATTTCATTTCTCAGAACATTTCAAGATATTGTATCGTCAAAATACAAGTCACAGCCGTCATGGATAGCGGGGAGCCGTCAAGGATTGCGGGAAGCCATCAAGGATGGCGGGAAGACCTCAAGGATGGCGAGAAGCTGTCAAGGATGGTGGGAAGCCGTCAAGGATGGTGGGAAGCCGTCAAGGATAGCGGGAGCCGTGAAAGATGGCTAGATACCGTCAAGGACGCCCGGAATCCAGCCAGGAAGCTGAAATACCGTCGCAACCGTCAGTGTCCTATGAGAGAAGTCGTGGTTGTGTCAATGACGACGTGGCAGAGGTGCACCCAGGAATTTTGTAACAGGATAGTTCAGGCGGTAAGCTGCGATGATTGAGAACCTTACAGCTAAGGGCAGGTTGTGCACCATTGGAGGATGGTTGAGATGGTTGACCGCCACACGAGCACCTCGCATGGTTGATCAGTACGAGCAAACGTGGCTGCTTTTGACTTCCAAGTTCCTTTTTTACACCAAACATTTGCATCAAAGTGCAGGTTGACGTTTCATCGAGCTTACTTGCATTTTTATCAAAATCACACGATGACCTTTCCTCGATGATTATAAAAAACAGTCGAAAGTTACTTAGGTCTTGGTGTATATTCGGGTACAACCCTTCGTCAAACCACAAAAAAAATAACCAATTCCAACTAACGGTCGAATTATTACTACCATACTTTATAATCTATGTCGATGTCGTGCCTTGCTAGGCATACGCATTTTTATTCCGGAGACGCCTTCAATGATGCTACGTACAAGCATACAAGATGCCGCCGATAAAACAACCCTAAGGAGTAGGAGAACCACAATAAGCCTTGTTGTAGCTCCCAATAGTGAAGTTCGCGGATAACATGTAGCGAATTCTTCAATTTTTGGATGACATTAGAAGATGGGAGTGGGTGGAAGTCTCACTCGCGAAACATACAAGAAAGCATTACCAACATTATATTCAGTGTTTCGTCAAAATAACGTGCTTATAAAAACAGAGGCACTATGAGTTAAGCCAGCGATGGCTTTTGTGGCAATCACATACAACAAAAGCTGATTCATCATGTCCATTGCATGAATATATATGTGTATATATATATATATATATATATATATATATATATATATATATATATATATATATATATATATATATATATATATATAATAATAATAATAATATATACACATATTTATGCATGTAAGTAAGTAGAAATTAAATGATGCAAGCTGGCTGATATAGACACACAATTCCACAAAGAGCAAGTCCTTTGGGAAGTGTTGCAGTAGTTTTTGGATGCTAGAATGAAGTCGCCAAGTAGGTTAATTTTTAACCTTTGGACTAACTTGTGACGTCACATGTAGGTAATATTTAGGTCAATAAACTTGACTTCTCTGAGCTTATATTGCTGAGCTCTGTCGCTTACAGTCAAAAGCAACGAAATCGGCCGGTAACTATTCAAGTTAAGCAGGGAACAGACTCTTCTCACTCCAGTGGGGCACATTCGAATACCGAACAAAGCGGCGCGAGGGTTAAGACAGACGTGCAAGTTTGGCCTTTGGACAATGGTGGCAATGGTGTTTCAATGGGCATGGGCGTCGCCGCGGATTTGGAGTAGGAGAAACGAGGAGATGCGGATACATAAATTTGTATCATGGGCAATTGTCCTGGAGGGGTGCCATTTCTTTGAAAAGTATATTCTATTGAGGAGCGCCATCCGCTGAAACAAAAATTCGTTAAGCGAGTTGGCACTCCGGCTCCCTGAGGGGGTGCCTTCTTCCACACAGAAGTGACGTCACATCTCTGCCGGTAGGAGGAAGGGCACATTCCTGCAGCTGTCTCAGCCCTGGATCCGCCACTGGAAACGTGACAACCCTCGGGTCGAATCTTTCGTGCAACACCATAGGCGTGATGCTACTGTTGGCCCTTCAGGACCTAAGGTGCCCTGAAGTTGCCAGAGACACCGCTATAACTGTAATAGGCTATTATATGCTGAAATCAGACGATTATGTTTTCATGTTTCAAAGGCCCTCAGAAACCCTTTGTAGACCCTAGAAGTCCCGATGAAGATTTCCCCGCCCCTCCCGCTTGAATCCTCCACCGGGACTGGATTGCCGGCCAAATCCTTGGACACCGACGATGGACATTGCAAGTCAGAAAATCGTGTTCCCTTCACAGCCTGCTGCCCTCAGCCCTATGTAGGTGGTGGATACAGAGGGCATGGGGGCACGCCCCCATGGAAAGTGGCACCTCTCCTGTGGGGAAAAGGAGTCCTTTCCTGTTCAGGTAGGATCAAGTGCACCCCCTCATTTTTTTTCAGCCAAAGGTCGTTCCTCTGAGAGATAAAGGTACCCCTTTTGAAGGGAAAGATGCCCCTTCAATGTAGTTGAGTGCACCATCTTCCTCAATTTGATTTTCAGTCAGAGGCACCACTCCAGGTACTTCCATGGTGGTACCTCTCTAAGAAATTATGTCCCTCTATAGACAAATGCCCCCATGATAATTCCTGGATCCTCCCATGCTATATTGCACTACTCCCCATCATTGTTGTGGGATGTCCTTCAGACTCATGGACAGCAGATTCTGAAGCCTAGAAATGTCTCTGTAAATGTAGAAATTTCAAATGACTTTATTCTCATTTGTTTTTTAAATAATATAATGTCAAAATTTGTACTTTAAGGTCTATGAGATGACTTTATTTGTATTCAATGCAATGCTTGTACAGGTGGTTAGCATGATGTAACTACTTATTTCCTCTGCAAATACTTACCTTTCATTGTGCATGCAAAACAACATCAAAAAGGGACTTGAAATTGGGTGATATGGCATACAAAATAATGTTAAAAAGAGCATAACCTAACCTAACTTCCAATGTAAGGAAACAATCTTTTTTAATGGTAAATTTGGAACAAATTTGTCTTCTGATATTTGTCCACTTAGAAACACTAACCAAACCAAAGCTAGCCTGACCTGTTACTAAGAAAACAAGATTGGAAAATCTGCAAATGTGTGCTTTAAACTGTTTTATGAATTTTTGGAATTGATTTTTCCAAAACAATACAAATAACTGTGACAATGACAATGGGACCACTAATTCCCTGTTTAAATGCTTCCTTTTTAGTGATGAGCAAAATAATATGGAAAATGGGATTTGAGATAGGTAATGTGGCATACAAAAATAATGTCTAAAAAACATCTGATGTCTAAAAATGTCTAACGTCTAAAATGTCTTAAAAAACGCAGCATAACCTAGCCTAACCTAATATGACCTCCCTGTGGATATTTTTAATCAAACAATTTTGAACCATTTTTTAATTTTCTCAAAATCAGAAAGCCTAACCCACTTTTAAAGAAAAACAATTTCCTTTTATTAATTTGATGCGAAAAAATGGTGACAAATTTTCCAACTTAAAACCTCAATTAACCAAACCTAAACAAACCCAACCATTTTGTTTACTTTATGTAGGCAAACTGCATGTAAACATATCTTGTGAACACCTTATAAAGAGCAGCAACAGCAAACAAAATTTCCAAATAAAATACAGCCAAGCTTAACCACACATAATGCTTTTGTTCACTTCATGGGGGCAAGGCTTGCTTGGCAAGCCTTGCTTCACAAGGCATGTGTGTAAAACATGCCTTGTGAATACCTTAAAACATAATACAATTTACAAAAAACTGGTATTTGTTCCTTAAGGTATTCACAAGACAAGTTTTACACACAATATCTCCATGAAGCAAGGAAAGGCATTGGGCTTGGTTAGGTTAAGTTATGTGTTACTTTTGTCTGGATAATTTATTTTATTTCTGAAAGGAATTTTTTTAATAATTTTTTCTTCAAAAACATCTTAGGCTAGGGTAAGTCATATCAAGTTACATTGAGTTTTCAAGTGGTAAATTTTGAGAAATTTTGAAGAGAAGAAGGGAAATTTTGAGAAATGCTTTCATTTTGAAATACTTACTTTCTTATCTGGGTGGTTAGACTAGATTAGGTTAGGCTATGTTACATTGATTGATTATTTAGACTTAAGGGCACACCAACTACAAAGTCATTTAGTGCCAATTTAGGTTATGCATTTCCTTTTTACATTATTTGTAATGCTATATTACCCAACTCAAAGCCCCCTATTGTGCTATTTTGCCTTCCAACTGAAGGTAACAATTTGGAGAGAAAATGAGGGGTCAAACTATATTAGTAAAATTTATCAACATTGCATTGGAAAAAAGGAATTCTAAGGATTAAAAAATTACCCTAAAGCAAAAATTTACCATGTCATTTCTGTATGAAAAGTTGCCATCTCTGGAATAGGTACCTACTTGGCTAGGTTAGGTAGGTATTTAGGTACATACTTATCTAGGTACCTACATAGTACCTGGAACCAACCTTTAACATTTGTTTAGGACCAGAAGGTACCTATATATATCATGAATGCATTTATGTAGTTGCCCTACCATACTGATATATACTTGGAAATTAAGGTAAATTTGCAGTTGAAGGAATTTCTTGATTTCTTGGAATATATTTTTTTAATGCAATATTTATGCATGTGCTTAACATGATAAGACCACTCATTTCCTCTGCAAATGCATATTTTTCAGTTGGGAGGCAACATAACACCCACAAACTTGGAGTTGGGCAATATAGCATAAAAAGTAGCATTCAGAATAAAGGAAGGTCCTATTGCAGTTTAAGGTAACCATAAGACAAGTCTTACATACATTTTACATCCATGAAGCATACAAAGGGATTATGTTCAGCTAAGTTAGGTTAGGTTAGGCTTTTGTTGTAAGTTGGAAAAATTATGAACAAACAAAAAATGAACAAAAAAAACTTTTTTATTCAAACACATTGCAGGCTAGGTCAAATTAGGGTCAGTTTTTGGGTATTATTGTGGCTTAAGGTGGTAACAAGAGGAATTTTTACACACATTTGCCTTCATAAAGCAAACAAATTGGCTAGGTTTGATTAGGTTAGGTTTGTTTAGGCTTTTAAAATAATTTTTCCTAAAAAATTGTTCCCAATTTTTTATAAAAACTTGGAAAATGTTTTTATCTTCAAAAGCAGAATATATTCAGTTCGGTTGTTTGTTTGTTTTTCATTAAAAAAAATTTGGAAAAGGAATTTCTTGAAATTTTTCATTTTATTTTGGGATTTTTTTTATACAAAGGGAGGTTAGGGTAGGTTAGGTTAGGTTAGGTTATGTTGCTTTTCTATTACACATTTCTTTTTATGCTGTTACCATCTTAGTCACATTCATAAACATTGCATTGGAATTAAAATTCCAATAATTCATAAGACACCTTAAAGCACAAATTCACCATTTTTAAAAAATGAAATCCAAAGAATTGTTTGGAAATTTTCTTCTTTTTTTAATATTTAATTTCATGGAAGGTTAGACTAGGTTAGCCTAGGTTAGGTTAGGTTAGGTTATGTTCCATTTTTCCTTGATTTAGAACATTACTTTTTATGCTATGCTACCCAACTCCAGGCCCCTTTTTGGGTGTTATTTTGCATCTCAACTGAAAAATATGCATTTGCAGAGGAAATATATGGGCACATCATGTAAACCACCTTCATAAGCATTGCATTGGAAAACCAGATCCCAAGAAATCAAAAATTACCTGAAAATGCAAATTTACTGGAAAACATGCAACATAACCTGACCTAACCTACCCTAACCTTTCATGCAATAAAAATTCATTTTTTAATGGAAAATTTACAATTTTTCTCAAACATTTTCGAATTAGACCTAACCTAAACTGGCCTGAGCTGCTTTTGATGGAGAAAAAAACTTGATCCTGCCTATTTTAATTGCCAAAGTTTTTTTTAACTTAGAACAAAAACTTAGCCTAACCTAACTTCACCAAACGTAACCACTTTGCATGCTTCATGGATGTAGATAAAATGTGTGCAATTTGTCTCGTGGTTACCTTAAACTGCAATAATACCAATAGCACAATTCACTTAAAACAGATGATTACCAGAACGACATACAACACACAGGTTCAGCATAACAGCACCGCTACAGCTATCTTATAAATTAAACAAATATCGACAAAACAAACCTTTGACACGCCGTTCCTTCCCAACGACAATTCATAATTATTGGAATTGTTGACTATCTCCCTTATCCCCTGTCCCGCCCAGTAGTTACCGTGGATAACTATTGTTACCAAAACCAAGGCCGTATAATAAGGTATAGTCACTAGGTGATTTGAACGCTACGGACTGATTGATCGTGACGTCACCAGTTCGATGTAGCCCGATTCCTATGCTTTATAGGGAGCTGCTGCGATTTCCGAAAAAAAACATATATCAGATTCTATTGCGCCAATTCGGATGATTCTGGCACAGAAAGAAGAATCGATTCCGTTTCTTTCACCAATCTATCTACCACTTTTGCTCTAGCGATCCAAACTATCGTGGTATATAGCGTATAGCGTATAAGCTTTCTTGCACACTGCCCAACCCGCATGCCAAACTTCGGCGGAGGGTACGGCTAGCCGTAAAGGTATGAACTCTAACTCGAGATCCAGAGGTGGCGGGTTCGAATCTCTCCAAGAACCTTACTTTTTCAACCGCACTATTATGCATTTTAAATAAGGTAGGAACCTTACTGCGTGCCGTCACACATATTTAACACGCTAACTGCAACCTTAATCCTTGTCAACGCGGTACATAGTTAATCATCGCTCTACCGATGATTACAGGTTGCCACAGCGCACCACACCATCATACAACCGCGTAGGGTGGTGGGAGTTATATAAGCAGTTAAAATAATATTACACGGATTTCGTCCCGGACCACGGTGCTTCAAGCATAGGACAATGCTCGGAGGTTTATATAAATGGCGCAAGTGGCGAAATTCGGCGCAACCAGGAAATCGAACTTATGACTTCACAGCTCAGAAATTTGGGCCTATGGTGGCTGCAGAAGTGACAAACCCCTGACCAAAACCCTGTGTTACCAAGGTATTAAATGAAAAGTAAGACAGTCCGGCGAAAAGTACCGTGGAGCGTTCGTGACGTAACAAAATCCTACCAAGAGGCAGTACGCATTTTACTTGCTTCATATGGATTTGTGCTAATTAATGACTCAAACAATCTTGATAAAGGAGTCCTTAGCACAGGCGCGAATACAAGGAGGACGACCGTAACATGCTCCCCATTGGAAGTGTTGTGCTCCTCCCAGGAAATGGCGCACCTCCAAATGAGTGCCCCATGAAGGTTCCTGGATCTGCCCTGCCTAAGCGCGGCATATTGTTTTCGCATAACGTGGGTGTGACATTTGGTTCACTGGATAGCACTTCCTTTCTTGCTCTATAACATGCGTTTTATCGTTAATGCCTTGTTATAAAGCGGTAGGGCACTGGCCAGGTCTCCTGTCTAACTTAGTACACTGGCTCTTCCAAAGCCATGCCCTGCTTATCCGTTCTGTCCTCCTTTCCTGGGTGTTCTGCCCACTCGCGATGCGTTGCGGCTACATTGAGCGAGTGACAGACCGAGTCATTTACAGCTGAAACGACGATAGACGATGGGCCATCAATATCGGGCTGAATGTCCATGATATTAGCAACGCATTCGCATTCGCATTTCGCATTCAGCGCATTTCGCATTCATTCATTCATTCATATACTCTCCGATTTCGCTCTTTTTCAGGATATGATCTTTGTCGCTTGCAAAAGTAAGATAAACAACAATTATGCAGTAGGACGAGCAGTTCGAGGTCCAGAGGTCAAGAAATGTCATTCGGGTCAAAAACAGGGTACCCCATAAAATTAAAAGTATTTCACTTAGATGAATGATTCCAACGCCTAGATATCCGCTGTCCATCAAAGATGCAGCACATCGAATTACATGACCTCCAATGTCATAGTTTGACCTCAGATCACCAAAGTTAGTTTTACTCATGCACTATATTTATTTACGGGGTACCGAATGAAATGATGGTGAGACATTAAATATACCTATTTTTTGTCCTCTTAAGTTAAAAATAAAATTAAAATTAAAAATATACCTATTTTTTGTTGGTAATAGTCTACATAGTACGTACATAGAGCGCATCGATCAAAATGGCCCGTCATGGTCACCGATTCATTACTGTCCGCAAACAAAAAAAAGCAATTATGCCAAATTCTTGTGTACCAGATAATTTCCGCAAAATTATACGTGACACCACGAAATAACACCCAGAAATTGGGTATGGCTCATGGATGTAGCACATTGAAGCGTTCTCAGATCACCAAAGTTAGTTTTACTCATGCACTATATTTATTTACGGGGTACCGAATGAAATGATGGTGAGACATTAAATATACCTATTTTTTGTCCTCTTAAGTTAAAAATAAAATTAAAATTAAAAATATACCTATTTTTTGTTGGTAATAGTCTACATAGTACGTACATAGAGCGCATCGATCAAAATGGCCCGTCATGGTCACCGATTCATTACTGTCCGCAAACAAAAAAAAGCAATTATGCCAAATTCTTGTGTACCAGATAATTTCCGCAAAATTATACGTGACACCACGAAATAACACCCAGAAATTGGGTATGGCTCATGGATGTAGCACATTGAAGCGTTTGATCTACAATCTCAAAGTTTGACTGATGTTCACAAAATATTGTTTTGAACTTGCTCTATTGTAATCTACGGGGTACCGAATAATACCTTCCTAAATGCATGCATCGGATGGACATTAGCGCTGAATAATCTCCCATCGGGCAAGAAAGCAGCACATCCAAGAATTGAATGCACACTATCTCAACATTGATGCATGCATTATCAATACAAGAAGCAGCACACTGCGCGACGTGACCTCTTTCGATGGCGCATTTCATCAGGTAGCACTAGCATCCCATTCAACAACGCATTCAGAAACGCATTCACCAATATCCTCCGATTCGTCTGAAAATTTAATACAACATTCGCAAGCATATGCCCCACGAATTTTTTTTTTGCTACGACGAACCCTTTCGCCTACAGAGGCCAAAAGGTCAGCGGGGTCAAATCTGGTGTGCTGCATACCTTGCCGGATAATTCACATATTTGAATGATTCAAACGTTTGTGCCACCGCTATCAAGGTGGCATGCAGCACACCAAGTCAACTGTTCACCCGAGGTCACCATTTGACCTCAGGTCAACGAATACTTTAACATTGCACCCTATGGGAAAATTACGGGCTACCGAATAACATCTTCCTGAATGCATTTGTCGAATGGATATTAGTGTAGAATAATCGTCCACCGAGCAAGGAAGCACATCCGATCCGAGCATGTGACCTTCAGCAAACACATCCGAACATTTGACCTTCAAGGTCAGCGTTTGACCTCAGGTCAGGTTTGATGAAATTCAGATTCAGTGCTGCTTCTTGCATTGATAGTACATGCATGAGTGTCGAGCTAGTCTACATTCAATGCTTCGTTTGGCCCACATACGGTACCCCAGTGGACCACTTTCATTTTCTGAATTTCATCAAATCCGACCTAAGGTCAAAGGCTGGGCTTCAAGGTCACATGCTGCGATGTGCTGCGTCACTGCTCGGTGGGCGATTACTCCACGCTAATATTCATCCCATAAATGTATTCAGGAATATGTCATTCGGTACACCGTAATTTTTTATATGCGATGGGTCAGCGATGGCGCTACGCGGGCTGAAACGAGGACCCGAACCGGGCAGCCTACGCAGATCCTGCTCCGAAAGTTACATCGTGGCCGGATACGAGATGGAACTGGGGGCCGTGTCCCCCATGAAAGGTGGCGCCACTCCAGGCGGGAAAATGCGCCCCTCTGGGAAGGCTCGAGTGCGCCCCTCCCCTCGAATTTTTAGCCAGAGGCGCCCCTCGGAGGGAAATGCGTTCCTTCAGGTACTTTCGCAGTGGCTTCGCTCCGGACATGTGCCCCCATGATAATTCCTGGATCCGCCCCTGATCGAAAGCAAGGTGGTCCCGTGATGCGGGCCCATCGCGGGCAGCCCACAATGAGCCCGTAAAAGGGCTTGACGTGGGCAGCCCGCAATGGTTCCATTTGGGCAGTCCACGGAGATTCTGTGCCGAAAGTAGCATGGTAAGACGATGGACCCGTGAAAAGGGACCATCGTGGACAGTGGCGCATTAATATCGCGACTATGAACGCACATAGTGCGAAGTGTTAAACTACTATGGAGGACATGATGGCTTCTGCCATGTTTTGGTCAGTAGACCACAGGGAAGCATGAGACAAGGGTTCGTCCATGCCACGCGAAGTTAGTGTGACTTTCTAACAGGTCCGCGATCATAATATGAAACTTGTCGAGTCTTTCGCCGTAACACTCGTGGGTACTAATTAGTCAGTGGAGACTGGATTTCCTGTAGTTTTGCGGCAGGCGTTAGCTGCCGTCTCCTCCGCAAGCAACCCTTTAGTTGGACGTAGCAATTGGCTGTCAGCGGCGACGCCACGGCCTTCCGTCTTGTCAAGTGCTTGCCAGGACGAATTGTTGCGGCGGGAGCCTAGTCGACGCTTGCAGAAACATGGTGGCATGAACCGCAATGCCCGCGTCAAGCATCAGGTTGTCACACATGGAAATCCACGTGTCGACATCGGCCGCGTCAAAAGCCGACAGCTCGAGTCTCGACGCGGACGAACGCGTTCTGGTGCGAAGCGGCAAGATGCTGTTCGTCCAGCATTGTTCGCGTGTCAGCGTTACCATTTATTGGCGCTGCACTACATGTGCCACGAAAATTTATCCAGACACGAGCACACAAATGTACATATCCGACTTCAGGTAGCTGGCGCAGGGCGATCGTAGTTCCAGGAATACAAGTTGGCAAATATGGTATGGTATGGATCCGCTGCACTACAGGGCAATTTCCATTACATCCGGTCTTTCGAAGCTATTGCAAAAAAAGAGATGAACATCAGACTTATTTGGTACCTGGAGACAAAGTCCATTCCAGCTAACGCTCAGTGTGGTTTCCGGCGCACAAGAATTACACCTGGCCATCTCGTAACATTGAGCACTGCTGTACGTGAAGCATGTATTCATAATAACACACTTTCGTAATACGACATCACATTGAAAGGGCATATGATAGTGTGACATCATGTCATTCTCACAAAGTTGTTCTAATGTGGTATTTTGTGGCAACTTCATTGCTAGCGTTATTAGGGATCGTTCCTTCCGTGCGAGAGTTGCCGGTGTCTACTCCAAAACTTACAAGCAGCTAAACCGAGTACCACAAGAATCGGTTCTGAGTGTGATTTTGTTTGGTATCGTTACGCGTCAGACGCAATGTTAATGCGGACATCGGGGGGATCTCCAGAAAAGAAAGAAAACAGGTGCCATGCCATTGGTCCTGATGCCATTCCAGGACTCTGAAATATGCGCCCGCGACAAGCGCGCCTGGATGTTCACTAGTATGTGCGCGAAGAAAATAGTTACAATTTATTAGGCTCTTTCTCCATAATATATGATGCGAAGTGCATTTATGAAAGTTAGCTTGCCTTCAGACGTCAATTTCATTGCCACTTACAGTGATATATTGCGTATATTGTTACTTTGTGTATTGGCTTATGGAACTATTTTCCACCATAGCCGACGGGCCCCACGGCCCGTACCCGACCGCCGACATTCATAATATGGCGGGGGCCGGGGCGCGCTTGGGGGCGCGGACCTTGCGCTGAATGTTAATGGGCCCCAACGCCAAAGTTACAGGTATATTTTCATATTTGAAGCGAAAGGCGATGTGCCTGGCATGAGTTCCGCCACCACTGGAGTTGAGCCGACAGGTTTTCTCGATATTGTTTAAGAACATTACGCTTGTGGGTGTTTAATGGAAAGAATGCATCTACAACCTTGAATTTCACCTACACCATTTTGGCGTGGCAGAGTCGACGTTGCTTAGTATCGTTGAAGGGTGGGACTTTACTTTGTGTCGTGCCACCGTTCGGCGGCCCTACGGATCCTCTGGGCAGCAACCGTCGGCGCTTGACGTGCATCGAGCCATGCCAGAACCTCAATAATGCCGGAAAGCTTCATGTTAAAAGGTAAAAAATGCAGGGTTGGATATCGTTGAAAGTAGTCGAGTATGGCATCAGAAGGCAGCTGATTTTATGCCGGTTTATTTGAGACAATTGGAAATTAATTCGCAAGTGTAGAACATCTGATATGCAATTAAAAGGAATACAATATGATTATTCGAGACCGAAATCCTGGAATTAAGTGAAAAAATCAAAGGGTTAGATATCTGTAAAAATAGTCCATTGTGGCATTAGAAAGCAGCTAATTTTATGTCAGTTTATTTGAGACCATTTGAAATTAATTCGATAATGTAGAACATCTGATATGCAATTTAAAGGAATACAATGTGATAATTCGAGACACAAATCCGGAAAATTGAGTGCAAAAATGACAGGGTTAGATATCTATCAAAGTAGTCGAGTATGGCATCATCAGGCAGCTGATTTTATGCCGGTATATTTGGGGCTATTGGACATTAATTCGTAATGTAGAACATCTGATATACAATTTAAATGAATACAATGTGATAACTTGGGACACAAATTCTGGAATTGAGTGCAAAAATGACAGGGTTCAATCTTCATGGAAGTTATTCAAGATGATACAAAGATGTAGCACGTTCGATTTTCGTTTAGTTAAGGACATTGGAAATTGTCAGCACATCACACAGAAGATGTATGATACATTTTTATTACAATATGTTGAGTGGCCAATTGCTCCCATTTCACTTTAAGGGCAAAGTGACAGGGTGAAATGATTTGATAATGAAACGAACTACACACCATAAGAGAGCTTGTTTCAATGTTGTTCAAATTTGACTATTGGAAGTTACTTGCACCTCCTCTAGAAACTAGAATATATCATTAATCATAGCAAGCCCACTCTGCTGGTGTTCCTTCACAAACCCATCACCAGAGCGGCGCCACCGGTATTATGTCCGCTCATGACGCCTAACGATTTTAATCAATGACATACGTGAATTCGCACCCACAACACTGGGCACGTCGCTGTTCGCTGATGATTTTGCCGTATGGGTCACTTCCTTCACCAGCACGTCTGTCGAACGACAGCTTCAGCTCTGCCTCGACCACCTTGTTAGGTGGAGCTTTACAAACGGTCTCCGACTTTCTACCACCAAAACAAAGCGCATACATTTCTGTCGCAGACAACACCCATGCAGAGATGTTATTTTATGCATGTACCGACGTATTATTCCAATTTGCTCGGACGGAAAGCTCTTGGTGGTTTATTCGACAAACGACTAACATGCTCAACACATATGAAGAATCTGAAGGAAAATTCCCCAAGCGCATGAACATTCTTAAAGTTGCCTCTCGCATGAGCTATTGCGCTGATAGGACAACATTATTGTGCTTTTACGGTGCTCTTATTATCTCTATTCTTAACTACTGGTGTATAGTGTATGGATGTCGCACTATTCTCCATAAAGGAGATCCTCAATAGTGTTCACCATGCATGCATTCGGATTTGCACAGGGGCTTTCCGCACTTCCCGCAGAGCATGCCTCTTTGTCGAAGCAAATCAGCCTCCACTAGATATCCGCCGAAAGTGTTTGACTCTAAAATATGCACTTCGTATTTCGCAATTCCCCCCCCCCCCCTATCGCGCAGTGCAATATTCACACACACCTGGCGGAGCGTCTCCTGTCTGGCCGCCGGTCCTCGGCGAGACCAGTTTGTGTACGTGTGTCTCAGTAGGTGAGCGCAGCAGCTACCAGTACACCAGGTGGCACACGTTGGAGCGTCTGCAGTCGAGCCTTGGGGGATGCCGCATATCGATGTCGACCCTTCACTCATGACGCATAAGAAGTCGTAGACTATCCCTGCTGAATTTCATGGTCTAGCTATGCGTAATATTTATCAATACTGTGATTACTCTGTTTTCTACGCCGACGGGTCCAAGCCCCAGCAGGGTGTAGGCTGCTCTTTTGCAAGTGACGAGATGGAGAAAATGTATGTTTTACCTGTTTAGAGTTGTCTTTACCACGAACTGTTCGCAATATGGAAAGTCCGATGTAGTATTTCTCGACACCACTACCGAAATGCATTAATCGTCTCAGACTCTGCAAGCTCGCTCCAAGTTCTCACCAACCCACTGCAATGATATTATTTAATATCACGCATTTTAAATAGACTGACCGCATTCGTAAAGGGGTAATGCCGTATAAGCTATATTTGGGCACAAAGCCATGCCTGAGTTCATGGAAACGAAAAGGTAGACGCTGCTGCCAAGACCGTTTCAGAACTCCCAGCCCCAGCTAACATACAGATGCCGGCAACATCTTCATTCACGATGTTGGACACAGTAGCCATGGAAGAATTTCAACATCGGCGGTCCTCGAAGAAACTGTGTATTCTAAAACGAATCAAACCATTTTCAGGATACTGGCAGTCTGCGGCTCGGAAAAAAATCGAAAGGAAGAGGTGACATTGTGTAGACTGCGTATCAGCCATATATACCACACTCATACTTCATTTTTAACATTTATGTAATTTTTACAGGGAAACACCGATGCCGATGCACAACCTGTGAGGCCCTGCTGACCGCCGAACATACACTTATTTCATGCACATGTCTGAACTCCATCAGACAGAGATATCTCACGACATCTAGGATTTCCAATATATTGGACGAGCTCCCCAACGTAGATATTTCGGATGTAGTACGATTCCTCAACTTCATCGAAGTGCACGTAGTGTATATCCTACCGGCGATTCGTAGTCGTCAGGGTGGCTTCCCCCTACCGCCGGTATAGCACTGTGAACTTTGCTTTCAATGTCTTCGTTTAGAACACAGCTGCCATGATTTAGACCAGGGTTTCCCAAACTCATGGTCGCGACCCTTTTAGGGGTCGTGAAGACTTTGCTGAGGGTCGCGGACGGTCTGAAATGCATATGCATGAATTTTAACATTACGAAGATTAAAGTGCTTTTTTGATTGCCTAATTTTGAAAACGACAATCCAGAATTCTGAAAATTAACTGATCGGAGACGTTAAACCATATTTAAGTTCGGGATGCAAACAGAAATAGATTTAGCGAGGTGTGTGATGTACAAGCTTGCATACAGATAGCGGCAATGATTTCAGTTTCAGAGATCGTGGGAACAGTTGCATTTGTATGCAGTGTTCCCTTCCGTTCCCACGGTAGTGGACTTCTCAAACCAGAGGGGATGCTCATATCGCTGGTCACTGATTGGCTGCATTCAAATCTAGTGCAAGTTGATTGGCTGCATTTCAATGCAGTGCAAGCTTCCGTTCCCGCCGAATGCCCGTTTCAACGAACTTGTGGTCATCCTCAATAGATTGAACGGTCATTGTATTGTTGTTGGCCTTGCTGAAAACATTAGCGTCTGGTATGGTGAGTGAACTTTTTTACCATTTTATAACAATTACTATCAAAATATTGGACTCTGTTGAGTGTGATACAATCATGATCAGCAAGTGGAGCGAAGTGTTACTGTTATGTCCAATGAAAATCGAGTTGAAAATGTACTTTTGGGAAAATTTCAGTGTTTCGCTAACTTGGGAAACGATTTGCGTGTGATTTTCTGTTGTTACGTAGTCAAAGTCAAGTGTGTCAAAGACACCATGTTTTATTTACTGAATTGGAGAGGATGGATGTAAGAAGACGATTAACAATTCCTATTAAAGTTTTCTTAGCATCTAGTGGCCGGGGAAATACCTATTTTCAGTGATTTTTCTGTTGAATACCTGGAATGGTTTCGTAAAGTTTGAATTTCAAACTGACTAACAGGCAACCAAGAGTTTATGATAAAAACGCGCGCGACGTCGAGTGATCCTTCACTACTATATTTGCTCGCTCGTTTGACGCTCAACAAAGCACTTTTTATTGGTACTAATGATATAATGAAGAAATATAATTCTGGTTATCGCACATAATAATTTTATATTTTACTAGTTAACACCTGCTTTGATGGAACTTTGTTAACTATTTCAGCGATTTCTCACTATACTTTGTAGGCATGTGTGTGTATTTGTGGCCTGTGTATGACGTGTGTGTGTGTGTGTGTGTGTGTATGCGTGTGTGTACTTGTGTGTGTGTGTGTACGTATGTGTGTGTGTGTGTGTGTGTGTGTGTGTTTGTGTGTGTGTGTATGTGTATGTATACGTGTGTATGTATGCGTAAGTGTGCATGTGCGCACATATTCGCTTATTGTTTTCCTCCTTCCAGATCTGAATACAAAAATAGCTCAACAACGAACACAATTGGCGTATAAGTCTGATTTTTTTTAAATATGGTTTTACTGAGATGAGAGACCGATCTGGGACCGTACGACCCCAATGTGTTCAATGCCTACAAGTCCTCGCAAATGAATCTATGAAAGAAAATAAACTGAAGCGTCACCTGCATTCAGTTCATCCTGATTTCACTGAGAAACCTCTGAGTTACTGGAAGGGCAAGGAAGTACAAGCCAAACGAATTCGGATCGATGCTCCATCTAGCGCAGCTTTTTCTCTGGAAAAAGCTTCTCTGGCATCCTTCGAGGTGGCGTGGATGATTGCGAAATGCAAAAAATCTCACACAATCGGAGAGGAACTGGTGAAGCCAGCAGCAGTGGCAATGGTGAAGGCTATTGGTGGAGCGATATTGCGAGTAAAATCGAATCGGTTCCACTTTCGGACAACAGCATCAAACGGAGAATTGAGCTGATTTCTGGGGACATTTTGGCTCAATTGATTGCTGCATTGAAAAAGGCAGGCAGATTTTCAATGCAGACTGACGAATCGGTTGATATTTCGGGTAACCCCCAACTGATGGTTTTTGTGAGGTACAAGGGAGAAGACGACATTCGTGAAGAATTTCTCTTCTGCAACGCCATGTCAACCACAACCACCGGAGAAGACATTTTCAATATGATCGATACATTCTTCAAGAAACACCAACTGGATTGATCAAATTGTTTGGCTGTATGCACCGACGGAGCTCCCTCGATGACGGGAAGTCGCCAAGGTTTTGTGAGTCGGGTGAAAGTGGAAAACCCCGATGTCATTATAATCCACTGTTTCCTGCACCGAGAAAACCTCGCTTCTCGTGCTTTGCAACCAGAGCTTCATGCAGTCTTGCATGATGTCATCCAAATTGTGAACTTCATCAAAGCGAGGGCTTTGAATTCACGCATATTCCACAAAATCTGTGAAGAGATGGGTTCGAAACATCAAGATTTGCTGTTTCACTCCGACGTCCGTTGGCTGTCTCGTGGTAAGATTCTTGGAAGGGTTCTTGAGCTTCGCACTGAAATTGAGATATTTATGTGCGAGAAAAAACATGCTCTCGCAGATCGTTTCAAAGATGCTGCCTGGCTGGCGAAACTTGCATATTTGGGTGACATCTTTATGCATCTGAATGAACTGAATTCAGACATGCAGGGCTGAGGTCATACCATGGTGGACATTGGTGAGAAAATTATCTCGTTCAAGAAAAAAAATTGTTCTTTAGAGAGCAAAAATGGCCAGAGGGAGGACAGCAGCTTTTCCAGAGCTAAGTGCTATGCTCGAAGATTCCGTAAAAATATGTTTCGATGTGATCAAAGATGTTCTTGAAGAACATCTGAAGAATCTTCAAGAAGAAATTAACAAATATTTTCCTGAAAATGTCGAGCTGAAAAAGCATAGCTGGATCAGGAATGTGTTCAGCGTCGATGTCAGTGAAGTTGGAGAGGATATTCCTGGATTCCAAGAAGAGCTTATAGATCTCCAAGAGACCAAGTCGAGAAAGAAAACTTCGAGAACCTCCAGTGTTCACAATT
This sequence comes from Ashinkailepas kermadecensis, assembly GCA_034440615.1. NCBI lineage: Eukaryota > Metazoa > Arthropoda > Thecostraca > Neolepadidae > Ashinkailepas > Ashinkailepas kermadecensis. Next base: position 124,238 of record JAOTOM010003253.1, read on the forward strand.
TTGGACTAAGTTCAAAGATAAGCCCATTTTGTCTCTGGAGGCTGAGAAAGCTCTTCTTCCCTTCCCGACGACATATCTAAGCGAGGAAGGATTTTCATGCCTGGTTACTATCAAAACGAAAGCAAGAAACCGCTTGGATCCGCAGCACGATTTGCGTTGTGCTCTGACAATGAACATCAAACCAAACTTTGAAGATCTTGTTCGCCAAATGAAGCAGTTTCACGGCAGCCATTGAGACTTTTCGTTTGTAAATACATAGTTTCTTTTTTCACGCAATACAGTTGGTTTCGTTTTAGATTAGTTTTGTTTCGTAAAGTTCGTTTTAAATTCATTTGAATTTGTTTTAAATTCGTTTTTATCGAAGTGTTGGTAAAAATTACTGATTAAAAATTAAAACAGAGGTAAATTTAATTTTATATTGTAATATTTCGTATAAATATAAAGTAGCAATATGAATATTTGTAGCCAAAAAGATTAACAGCCATTGCATGTGCGTGCACTCATTTAGGGTTGCCGAGTAGGGTTAAGATTTTATTTAGGGTCGCGGCCGAAAAGTTTGGGATAGGTGGATTTAGACTGATTGATTTAGGTCTCATCTTCCACGCACCATCTCCATTGCTTTTGATTGTTATGATTGGTTGTGTGTTTTACTCGCATTCTTTGTCATCGCTTTTCTACACCTTGTTTAATGCCCTGATGTTCTTTTATCATATTAATTATGAGCGCAATATAGCCGAATCAGCTGACACGCCCAAATATCCCAGCCACACATACTCATCAGTTCTCGACGTGCCCATCACAGTCAGTCGTTTTCTCCCATCGCATGGGACTGATCCTCCGTCATCAGACCAAAAGAGACATACCATACTGTATTACAATGATGATGATAATGGTGACCATCAGAATTCGAGCACAAGGAATCAGGTGTCATGAACTCACGGATATTCCTCCACATGAAGTGATATATCCATCAATTGACTTAACATTGTCCGGCATTCAATCATGTTTGTAAGCAACGGAGTGCTGAGACGTGCTTCAACTGCGGCAGTATGTGGGGAGATGCATCTCAGCACGACACTGATTTACCGTCATTTTGACACTGAGTTTCATGAATAAACATGTTACGGGCGCTGTATGGGCCATTGAAGTCGATCCGCCATCCAAACGCAAACAGGCAAACAAAACAAACAACACACACATAGAAGCGAAGTGTTGCGCGGGGGAACGGTGTTGGCGTTCATCGGAGCCCATGGTATCTGATTGCGAAGGCGGATGAGATTGTGAAGTCGATGGATAGTCCACACTCGTATCCGAATTCCGCGGAGTTCATCGGAGAACATATATGGCATTTTGCTTATTCAGAGACACGAAAGACTAAAGACACACTGAGTTTGTTCCACATTGCGCTCTAGTAAGTGTTTAAATATTTTCAATCTTCTCCCTCCCAGAAACATACGAAACTAGTGACACCTGTTTGAGTTTACATCAGCAGCACATCCATGCCTCCGTCATCCAGTACCGGCGGTGACTCCTGCTGGAACCCATGCGGGTCTGCCGTCGTTTCTCGCAGGATCGCTGGAGCCGGCGGCCGCCTCGACCGCGGGACCCCGCCAGCCGGCGGCCCACGAATCGCTCGATTGCTATGATCCCCTCTTCCGGTTGTGTCGGCTGCATTGCTTCTGAAAATGCGCGGCAATGTTAGCCAACGCGAGTTCACAACTGGCTGTCGAGAAGCACCTATAATGCCATACTTATTGGATTCAGTTCTCGATAAATCTATCAAGAACAGAATCTCTTTCTTATCACTTTCGTTGTTTTTTACATTTGGCCTCATAGATCCAATGCACCTACCATAAGCGCAAAGTTCATGTGTTCAGTCATGCACGGTTGAAACGAGCCATGCTTGGCTGTGACATCTGCAACCCCTGTGATGCCCAGCACAGCCACCATGAGCATGGACACCACTGCAACGAACCGTTTGCTGTTGTTTGCTCCCGTCACAAGAGGAGCTGTGGGCGCTACATGACCAATGAAGTCGACGCGCCCTTAAGCCCAAATAACTAACTAACTAACAAGAGGAGCTGTGTCCTGTTGCTGGCCTCTCTCCTCTGTGGTCAGGTGTACCAGCTGCAATATCAGACCACGCCAGCTACAGAGAACGGCTGCAACAGCTGTAATCCCCGGCTACGCCAGCTGCAGAGAAAGGTTGCGACAGCTGTAATCCCCGGCTACGCCAGCTGCAGGAGAACGGCTGCAACAGCTGTAATCCCCGGCTACGCCAGCTGCAGAGAACGGCTGCAACAGCTGTAATCCCCGGCTACGCCAGCTGCAGAGAACGGCTGCAACAGATGTTATCCCCGGCTACGCCAGCTGCAGAGAAAGGCTTCGTCAGCTGGAAACTAATGCCACGTGCAAAAACGGCTGCAATAGCTGCAAACTCCAGCTACGCCAGCTGCAGGGAACAGCTACATCAGCCGAAAACTCGTGATACACGAGCTGCAGGAACGGCTGCATCCGCTGTAAATTCCGATTGTGCAAGCTGCAGAAATGGGTGCATTTGCTCCGGTCGACCTATTCGACGCCAAAACACTAATAGTCGTGACTTGTCTCAAGCATTAGCGCGCCCACGACCGATTGTATGCTTCAGCTGTCTTACATGACAACAATCAATGCATTGGTTTTGATCGTTGAAGGGCCAATTACCCAGTGGGTAACGCGCTTCCTTCTGGACCGTAATATTCGGCGTTCGACCCTCGCTGGCAGCTTGGGATTTCGATGTCATTCAGCGTCGGAGTGGCACCGCTACATTAACTATGTACAAGAACCAAATGATCTAAAAGTATCAAAAGAACTAAAAGAACCAGATTATCATGATTCCAATTGGCGCGAGGCGCTTGACATGTATTTCGCCGTCGGCAGCATGCGGTGCGTACAGAAGTGCTGCTTGGTAGGTTCATTTTCCGTGCATCACACAATCAAATATTGCATCGCAATGAAGGCACCAAAGTAGTACACCACGGTGCTCCGCTTACGGCTGATGTAATTCGATGTGTTGTTTGTGCTGCAAGCGATGTAGATAGGTTTTTCTCAATTAATTGAAGTGGCTCACCATCCTGTTAGCAGCCGCTGTAGGACAGGGACGTATTGTGGCCGTTCAAATCACGGGAGCCACCGGTGTCATCCTTTGCAGTGTCAGCACGAAATCTATTTTGCCTGTATGTTACACGTCTGGAACACTATTTGCTTGCGAGTTGTGTCGCGCGGCTTGCAGGTTGTAAACATTTGTATCCGTCAGATTGGAATTGTAGTTGATTTTCCAGTCTTCCACGACATTTAAATTGAACGATTTATCATGTGTCAACACGCTTTTGAAGGACACTCAGAGCGTTCTTTCACATAAGTTGAAGCACGAGTCCCGAACACCGCGTCGGATAATTTGTGGGGACGCTGATAACTGGTAGCATACCGTGTATGTGTTCGAGTGGGTTGTCCCAGGCTTTCGCGGCCAGGGAATGTCCTTGTGATAGTTCGGAAGAAGACGGATGGCATACAAGACATTTAAAGCAGGTGGAGTAGGCATAGCAGTTGGAAACCCGAAAGCAGGAGGTTCTTAAATATTTAATGTCTCATTTTGGAACAGCATTTCTCATTTCACATTTTACAACATGCATTTTGCAAAACGTTACAATACATGTTACAATACATGTTACAAAATTTCTCATTTTAGAGCATTGTCATGAACAGTAACAAACAATGCGGCTCCTCTCCCACCCCCGAACAGAATGCATCTAATACAGGAATGCAAATGCAGAGTTTGCTGCACCGCACATGCGAGCTGAACAATTGAGCTAGCGCTATTAATTTCAAATGTTTGTGCATTTTGTGTAAACTCGACCCGCGCGCTTGCCGGGGGAGGGGGAGGGGCTTTGCCAATACTGGGTGACCGCTGAGCAGGTCTTGCTGCGCACACGGCCGATACTCGTGCCGTCATGGCTGTCCGATCGCGGTCGAGTCGTCCCGATTCGACGGCAGGTTTCTTACCGAGAGTCCAGCGTGCCGCCAGTGCTGGCACTCGGGCGGCACCCTGCTGCGACACGCCTGATCAGCTGCCAGCATGGCCACCCTGCTGCGACACGCCTGATCAGCTGCCAGTATGGCCACCCTGCTGCGACACGCCCGATCCGCTGCCAGCATGGCCATCCTGCTGCGACACGCCTGATCAGCTGCCAGTATGGCCACCCTGCTGCGACACGCCTGATCATCTGCCAGCATGGCCACCCTGCTGCGACACGCCTGATCAGCTGCCAGCATGGCCACCCTGCTGCGACACGCCTGATCAGCTGCCAGCATGGCCACCCTGCTGCGACACGCCCGATAAGCTGCCGGCATGGCCACCCTGCTGCGACGCGTGGTTACCACAGCGTACCTACGTGGTGGCTGCGTCACGAGTACGGGAGAAGTCCGAGGCCATCGCTGCAGCTGTGGACAGCCGCTCTGTTGGGACGCCACTCTTGATGAGTTGTCTCACAAGTACCGTCTGCTATCGTGAGCACTGGCGGCTCCATGTTTTGTCAGGCGGAATTTGTTTAATGCCAAACCTAACAACTAATAATTTGATCTCGAATGTGGACGGCGGAGAATGCAAGGGTCGTGATTACATATTTTCGCGGTAAACTGTGACTAGTTAAGATGTCCAAAAGTATGTTGATTTATGCCTGCTTTGCTTTTAAAACGGCTACATTTGGTAAATGTGGTTCCCAACTCTTCATCCCCAGATCTACCATTAATTGTGAGTGATCCGGTTTTGGATTATGTTGCACACTTGGTAGAGGTGCAGTCATTGGTGTTGTTTTGTATTCTTTTGAGGGGGCAAGTATCCCCTCAATGTTGGCTTTCAGTCTCCAATAATTTAAACGTTTAACATGGGACCTTACAGAGTGTGATCCCCAATCAAGTAATATGGATTGGAGGAGAATGGAGAAGAGAACAAGATATGTATGCATCTAGCCTGGCAGGAATGGCATAGCTCAGCATAGCTGAGGCTGTACGAAGGGATAGTTGCCGCCATTAAATACATCATTGAAGATAGTGATAGCAGTCACTGTTGATGGTTTCTCATGAAACAGGTCCAAAAGCACAAGTATTCGAACCCCATTCCTCGAAAAAAATGCATTCCCTTTTTAGAAATGGAGACGAGGGCAAATTGAGTCGAAATCACAAGTGTCCCACCCATGGCGTTGTGTGCCACCTGGTGAGTAAAATAAAAGATGAACGTATAGGTGGCGTTGAAAGCGGGAGCAGGCTTGCACCTGAAAACGATTCCAAGACAAATGTTCGTGCGGAGAGGTGGGCAAGCTCACTTGTATGCGCGGACATATTCGTATCATAAGTGTTCGCATAAGGAATTGTTCGCATGCATGGACGCTCCTGTGCACACAACTTAGCTTACTGAACTGCAGTGGCGGTGGAACGCGATCTAACAAGAACACCACTTAAATTTTGTTCGAAGTATCATTGACCGAAGATTTTCGCACTGGTTGAATCCTACAACAATTGTGTAATTAATTTGAAAAAGAAGCTTTCGAATACTCGCAAAATATGCATTCAATTTCGTGTCCTTTTCGGTCCTGCATACCAGTGCTATTCTGGCAGGCCACTTCTTCGAGGATAGCAGAGACTCATCATAGTCACGACTCACGAGGAAGAGACTCCTCACAGTCACGACTCACGAAGAAGAGACTCCTCACAGTCACGACTCACGACGCAGATACTCCTCATAGTCACGAAGTGGCCACCAATTGGGATTGACGCACCTCAAAACCACAAGAATCAATCAATCACCCCTGAAGTTCCAAGGCTGGTCAAGGAGCGGAAGAGGCTACTCGAGGTAGCCTTGTCATCAAGTGCCCATCAGAATTAGCTGGATGTTTCTTGGGATTAATCAGGTGCCAGTCGGGTTTTGACAGGGCGTCCATCTGGTGCCGATTTTCCTTGGGACTAATCAGGCGGCAATCGGTATTTGACGGGGGCGTACCTCTGGTGCCGATGTTCTTAGCCGACTGTCAGGGTACACAGCACCCTGAGAGAACAGGACGACCCTCGAGAGCGGCTCGGGCGGCTACCTGGAGTGGCTCGGATGCCGCTCCGGAGAGGTTTGGGTGTCCCTTCACCCTGGCAGATGAAAAGGGGAGCACTATACGCTTTGAGGTGCCTTATCGGCTCCAAAGCCATCGCCCGGGTGACCAGAGTTGTGAGGACACCATTCTGGGTGTTCAGAAGCCTCTTCAATTGTCTCAGCGCGTCTTTTTGATAATACTTTGATGTCAGCCGCCACCCTACTCCCATTCGGATGGAAATGCTCTTCCGCTTAGCAATCAGTTTGGCCCAATCAGTGGCCCAAGAGCTACACAATCCCTTTGGACTTCCAATTTGGCCAGCCAGGATAATATCCAAGAGAGTTTCGCAAGACTTAGCCGGGTGCCCCTTGGGATCATGGCGAGCGCCACTCAGTTCCTCAGGATAAGCCGCCCGCCCAGGAGTACGCAGGGTGTTGTCTGGTGCTACTGGTGCTGCTCTGTGGCTCGAAAGCGCCCGTCTGAACCCGACACCCCTCTGGGCATGGCCTTGGCTAGTGGAGACAAGGGAATTACCACACTTGTCAACTGCGGACAGTCGAAGTGTCCCCAGTATTGCCAGGAAGTGATATTTATGTAGGTAGGTGCAAAGCTAGACTTAGAGCTGACAAGGCTCCTCAATGCGTGTCGTGCCACTCCTTGCAATTGCCTGGGCGACACACAGAGCTGAGCCGGACATTCCTCTGTATTAATCAGGTATAACGCTGGATTAAAGGGATTAACCGGGGCGTCTCTGGTACAGTTCGTGGGCTGCTATTTTCAGGCGCCACTTCGTACCTATTGCCAACCTACTGAGGTGTGCGGGGGGGGGGTCATTCTTTCAGGCCGATTGCTGATGCTCGAGCGCGTCAGAGAGCATGTAGTTGCGGACAATTCCATCCGCAGTAGTGTGATTTTACCGCCGCACTCAAGTCGAAGATGGCTGCTCACAACGCAAAGTAAAAAGGAGAAAAGAAATCAATAATATGACATCGTTTTTATTGCCCTGTGTTCCTTCTGAACTATGCTGTTGAACAAAAAACCCTGTAATGAACAATGCAACTCGCCTTAAAAATACATCCTATGGCACATGTCTTCTTGGTGATACAACTTTGGCTTTCAGCAGCATAATAGCTGCCATCCCTTTCTCCTATGTCTCCGAAAGGACCCAGTCTCCATCCCCTATCAGCGCCGACAAAATTGGATGCTTGCGCAAGAAAAACGCTTTTCAATGCAGTCCGAACACATCGGATCGTCGACTGACACGCATCCGATGTCACTAACCAACAGCCACTCACCCCGCACCGCGCACCGGGTCGAGCGGTGACCTGCGTCATCCCGTGCCACCCTGCGTGTCCCCACAGCTCCTGGCGCGCGCCGTCGCCCCCCCCCCCCCCGGCGATGTCGCCGACACCAGCAGGCGGCGGCGTCCGGCGGCCGGCCAGTCTCGGGTCAGCCGGCGACTGGCGGGGTCGGGTCAGCGCGGCGTCGCCCGCGGCCATCCGGCCGGACGTCTGTCGAGTCCGGGTCAGCGGAGCGCGACGGGCCGCCAGGCGCCGCATGGGCCATGTGAGGTGAGTGGAGGCGGCGGTTGTCGGCTTTGCGACGCGTCGACTGCTTTGGGTCAGATGGCGTCGCCAATCTCTCACGACGATTGGTCGCGGACGAAGAGTGTCGACAGGTGGGACTCGAACCCACAGCCTCTCGGTTGGGAGACGGGCGCACGAAGTAGCCTAGGGGTCTAACCTATATATTTTTTTTTAACCTATATCTAACCATACACTACTCGCCGCCAGAGGTGAGTGGAGTGCGATGCCCACACTGACGGTTGGGGCCATACGGTGCAGTTTATGCGTGCAGATGCTCCGTTAATTGATCAATCATGTCAGACTTGTCACGTGACAGTCAACTTTGACGCCCGGTCACCTTGTGAGGATTCTGTTCAGCATCTTCGTCAGCTATGTTTTCACATGGTTCACTCAAAAACAGATCTCATGACTTCGGTTCAGCCAATGTTGCATACACGTATTGCCGTCGAGAAGTTTTCAGGTGTTCGCGGGAATGCTTGAGTCGAGAGATTTTCAGGTGTGTGTTTGGAGATCTTTAGTCGAGAGCTTTTCATGTGTCTGTGGGAAAGATTCATTCGAGAGATTTTCAAGTGTCTGTGGGAAACCTTTAGCCGATAAGTTTTCAGGTCTGTAGGAAAGCTTCAGTCGATAAGTTTGCAGGTGTCTGTGGGAAAGCTTTAATCGAGAAGATTTCAGGTGTCTGTGGAAAAGCTTTAGTCGAGAAGGTAGCAAGTGTCTGTCGGAATATTTTAGTCCAGAAGTGTTCAGGTGTCTGTGGGAAAACTTCAGTGAAGTAGCTTTCAGGTGTCTGTGGGAAAGCCTTAATCGAGAGGTTTTCAGGTGTTTGTGGGAAAGCTTTAGTCGAGAAGGTTTCAGGTGTATGTGGGAAAGCTTCAGTCGATAAGTTTTCAGGTATTTGTGAGAAAGCTTCATTCGAAAGTTTTTCAGGTGTCTGTGGAGAAGCTTCATTCGAGAGGTTTTCAGGTGTCTGTGGGAAAGCTCTGCGCATTAACCGCACGCATTCGAATATCTGATGATGTTCGCGGCCTTACGTGACCGGATGTTGTTCATAGTGACGGGTTCGCCCCGCTATCGCTCAATATTTTGGCGAAACTTCATCCTGTCACAGGCGCGCTGCGTCGACAGGACGCACTACCTCGACCCCATGCTCACCTCAAGCTTCATTCAATATGTTGAGGACCCTTTTCCTTTTACCTCGTTTTCTTTTGTTTATTGTTTGTGTATTGGGTGGTTCTCGACGCACTTTATGCACGATCACGGCTAATAGCGCCGCCCACACTGTTTCGCCGGTGGGCCGCGGGACTGGGAAATATCCTGATTGGTGCAAGTGTTGAACCCAGGACCTTTGGTACCCAGAACTCAGCACCTTAACCACTCGGCCATCCCCGCCTCTCGGTTTCTTTTACGACGCATTTAGCTGCAAAGTCATGTAGCGTCGCCAACCTCCCACGCCGATTGGTCGCGGGTGGACTCGGTGATCCCGCCGTTTGCGGGATTCGAACCCACGATCTTGCGATCAAGAGTCCAACGCCCTACCGACTGAGCTATCGCGGCCCTGGACCCTTTTCCTTAAAAAAAGTGCCTTGCATCTCCAGGTTTCTCTAACTGGACAAACAATGCTCTTCTTCATATGAATTGTAACAACTGGACTGGATAGTTCTTCATTGTGATAACAGCAGCGGCCACAAGTTGCTTTCACAGTTGATGGCTCGAACTGTTTGCACGGTGTGTTGAGGCGATGATGCATTTTAGGTGCCGAATGTCAGTGGTCGGCGGGAGACAAACCGCATTCCGCTGCAACAGAATTCAACAGCACTCGAACCACTGAAATAGCTTGCCTGTTTACCATTCGTTCGCTCGCGCTTCGCGATTGGCGTGCCAGTAGTTCTGGTGTTTCCATTGAGGCTCGTCAGCGTCAAATTGAAATCATAGCACAGAGTGGCAACGTTCCTGACATTGATTAATGCTCGGTGTGAACAAATTTGATTCTTAGATTCAGAATGAGAAAGCAAGTTGGAAGGGGGAGTGGGTGGGCGCACCCAAGTTAATCTGAGCACTCAAAAATATCCCATTCTGTGCGTCTGTTTAGTATAATTGGATTGGACGTGCTGCATGGAAACGAGGGATTGGCTGAAATCATACAAAAAAGTGAGTCACATACCACAAAGCGATGAACTGTCCCAACACTTTACACTGAGTTTCTCTCGGATAACACATGGTTCAGGTTCCCACCCTTAGAATCCAACTTGGCCCAGCTTTGTATGATGAAAAGCAACAACGTGTTCTGCACCATCACATTAATGAAGGAACTTAGTGTATGCCACGCCGTACCATATAACAGTAGCGATCAAATAATGCGACCTCAAATATTTGCGCACATTGTTGAAACACTTTGTAGATTGAACATTAACTGCCACCAATTCAAATGGAGCTCCATTGCCTATTTATTGTCCCAATACAGTAACTCTTCTGCACCTTGTGCTGCTGGCAGTCGAAAGTGTGCTGCGATGCCGATACTCCCAGGGGGGCAAACGCAATCGACAAACGGCATACAGTTCTATCAATCTCAGCTGATACAGCTCTATCAATCTAGACGTCGCAGGAAAGCAGGAGTTTAGCTTCGTTTATAGCATTCAAACGTGTTTGATATTGATCACGGCAGTTGTTACAATTGTGTGCCGGTGGCTTGCTGTGGTGAGGCATCTTGTCCCGTGGTCTCTGATGAGCGGAGCGGCCGCACCATCACATGGAGATTGTGTCACCGCCAGTGGTGGTGCGCCGGCGTCGGTCGGGATAACCTCTCGGCTGGTCGGTCGGCCACGCGAGAGCCCGGGGTCGGTCGGGCAGGTCGGTCGGCCACAGGAGAGTCCGGGGTCGGTCAGGACGACCTCTCGGCTGGTCGGTCTGCCACGGGAGAGCCCGGTGTCGGTCGGGCAGGTCGGTCGGCAACAGAAGAGTCCGGGGTCGGTCAGGCCGACCTCTCGGCTGGTCGGTCTGCCACGGGAGAGCCCGGGGTCTGTCGGGCAGGTCGGTCGGCAACAGAAGAGTCCGGGGTCGGTCAGGACGACCTCTCGGCTGGTCGGTCTGCCACGGGAGAGCCCGGGGTCTGTCGGGCAGGTCGGTCGGTCGGCCACAGGAGAGCCCGGGGTCGGTCGGGACGACCTCTCGGCTGGTCGGTCGGCCACATGGGAGTCCGGCGCGACTGCCCCCCCTGACCTATATCGACGACCGGTGTCGTCTCCCCCACCGATCCATCACGCTCGGAATGTCGCGTGCACCTCGCAATGTTGCAATGTTGCAAAATGAACCTGCGGATGCAGCGTGACGTCACCATTGTTACTTGCACTTGATGCCTGAGTACTTTTGTCATTTTTTTAAGTTAGGCACTTCGGCCTCCTGAGGCCATTTTACCTGAGTGCGTGTTCTTGTTGATGATGAACAACACCAGGAACCAATCTGTATGTTAGAAATGTGTCATAAAATCATGAACTCGACTCGACTCGATAATCCATACCCGACAGGAGACTACTAAACGCATTACAAATACGACTTGCTTAGTGTGGATTTGGTGCTCTCCTACTAGATTCGTGTTCTGATGAACACCGCGTGAACAATAGCTACCAAGCGGACTCATATTTTGCCATCGATTCGTTCATTAAGCCAAATAGTTACATTGGTAGTTCAGTCAGGGCATACGAAACATCTAATATATGTTCCCTATTCCGTTTCCACTTCCTATCGTCGCACCACTACACGTACTCCTCATACCTGGTCATTAACAGGCATCGCGAATCATTGTCCCATTGCCCGTCCTCCACTTTCGTGCCTTGCCCTCGTCCTTGCCAACTCCCCTCTTACCCCGCTAACCTTATTCCACTCCCAGTCTCCTCCCACCCCACTAACCTTACTCTATCCCCATGCCCCGCCCACCCTGCTAACTTTACTCCACTCCCAGTCCCCTCCCATCCCGCTAACCTTAATCCACTCCCACACCACGTCCCACCCTAGCAACCGTACTCCACTCCCCAGTCCGCCCCACCCCACTAACCTTACTCCACTCCCACTCCCGTCCCACCCCGCTAACCTTATTCCACTCCCAGTCTCCTCCCACCCCACTAACCTTACTCTACTCCCATTCCCCTCCCACCCAGTTAACCTTACTCCACTCCCACTCCTCTCCCACCCCGCTAACCCTGCTCTACTCCCACTCCCCTCTCACCCCGCTAACCTTACTTCACTCCCAGCCCCTCCCACCCCGCTAATGTTACCCCACTCCCACTCCCCTACCACCCCATTAACCTTACTCTACTCCCAGTCCCTACTTCACCTGGCTAACCTTACTCCACTCCCACGGCCACTCCCCTCTCACCCCGCTAACCTTATTCTACTCCCAGTCCCTACTCCACCTGGCTAACCTTACTCCACTCCCACTCCCCTCCCACCCCGCTAACCTTGCTCTACTCCCACTCCCCTCCCACCCCGCTAAGCTTGCTCTACTCCCAGTCCCTACTCCACCTGGATAACCTTACTCCACTCTCACGGCCACTCCCCTACCACCCCGCTAACCTTACTCTACTCCCAGTCCCTACTCCACCTGGCTAACCTTACTCCACTCCCACTCCCCGCCCACCCCGCTAACCTTAGTCTACTCACAGTCCCGATTCCACCCGGTTGACCTTATTCCCCTTCTGCTCCCGGCTCCGCGTCTCTCACTACCTGCTGTCGCTCTTACCACCCGCCTCACCGCACAGACATTACTTCACTCAAACTTCCCGCTCTGAACTCTCACCCTAGCCCGCTGCCGCTCCCACCATCCTCCCCGCCGCCCAGACCTTACTCCACTCCTACTCCCCGCTCCGCTCTTCTGACCCTACCCCGCTGCCTCTCTCACCACCACATTTCGACTACTACTTCATAATTATTCCTGCACCCGTCAATATAATTATCGCCAGGTTTCGTGGTCACCTGGCCGACGCGCGTGTTCCTTCCAGTGGTTCCCTTCCAGTGGCTAACTGTGGTGACGTCGCCCTGTGAGGGCCTCGTCCCCTGCAGTGGCTAACTGTGGTGACGTCGCCCTGTGGGGGCCTCGTCCCCTCCAGTGGCTTACTGTGGTTACGTCAGTCGACTACACACTCCGTCGCCCTGTGGGGGCCTCGTCCCTTCCAGTGGCTAACTATGGTGACGTCGCCCTGTGAGGGCCTCGTCCCCTCCAGTGGATAACTGTGGTGACGTCGCCCTGTGGGGGCCTCGTCCCCTCCAGTGGCTAACTGTGGTGACGTCGCCCTGTGGGGGCCTCGTCCCCTCCAGTGGCTAACTGTGGTGACGTCGCCCTGTGGGGGCCTCGTCCCCTCCAGTGGCTAACTGTGGTGACGTCGCCCTGTGGGGGCCTCGTCCTTTCTAGTGGCTAACTATGGTTACGTCAGTCGACTTAACGCTCCGTCGCCCTGTGGGGGCCTCGTCCCTTCCAGTGGCTAACTGTGGTGACGTCGCCCTGTGGGGGCCTCGTCCCCTCCAGTGGCTAACTGTGGTGACGTCGCCCTGTGGGGGCCTCGTCCCCTCCAGTGGCTAACTGTGGTTACGTCAGTCGACTTAACGCTCCGTCGCCCTGTGGGGGCCTCGTCCCTTCCAGTGGTTAACTGTGGTGACGTCGCCCTGTGGGGGCCTCGTCCCCTCCAGTGGCTAAATGTGGTGACGTCGCCCTGTGGGGGCCTCGTCCCCTCCAGTGGCTAACTGTGGTGACGTCGCCCTGTGGGGGCCTCGTCCCCTCCAGTGGCTAACTGTGGTGACGTCGCCCTGTGGGGGCCTCGTCCTTTCCAGTGGCTAACTATGGTTACGTCAGTCGACTTAACGCTCCGTCGCCCTGTGGGGGCCTCGTCCCTTCCAGTGGCTAACTGTGGTGACGTCGCCCTGTGGGGGCCTCGTCCCTTCCAGTGGCTAACTATGGTGACGTCGCCCTGTGGGGGCCTCGTCCCTTCCAGTGGCTAACTGTGGTGACGTCGCCCTGTGGGGGCCTCGTCCCTTCCAGTGGCTAACTGTGGTTACGTCAGTCGACTTAACGCTCCGTCGCCCTGTGGGGGCCTCGTCCCTTCCAGTGGCTAACTGTTGTGACGTCAGTCGACTACACACTCCGTCGCCGTCGACCGTGCGCCGGCAGAAACCGTCGTTTGTTACCGTGGGAATCTTGTGCCGAAACGATGCGAGAGGAAATCTGCGCGGCGCGGCCCGCTGGACGCTCGAGACTGCCCAGAGTTCAGAACACTCCCGCCGCCCGACACTCGGAGCGGAGGCGACGCGCCAAATCGGAATAGTTGTGCGGATGGAATACCGATGGAATTCATACGCGAATGAAATTCCGATACAAATCAAATACACATACAAACTACGTGCACGTACACTAGGGTGTCACAAAAACATTTGTTCGGACATTTTAGGGGCTGAATGTTACCTCTATTCTACTTCACCAGAAAGTAGTACTGGCACGATTTTGAGTGAATCTGAGTACATTTAGAGGTCGCGCCGAAATTAACTTTTTGGCATCCGGTTATAACAGGCAAATACATAAGTAAGCATTGGATAAATTATGCAAGTAACTAAATGCATTCAAAGCAAGCTGATGCTCATTAAATCTATGATGTTTATTATATTGCATCGAGTATTGGTAAACACAATATTTCAAATGTTTTTACCCATAAAATTACAAGTGAAATAGGGAAGTCCCTGACAGTCAAACATATAACGCAGAACTGAGGTAAACACACGCTGTTACTATGACAGCCACTCTGTTGCCTTGCAGTATCGCAATGTGTTAGCCAAAAATGACGATGAAATGTCAAGCGAAGCATGGGAGGACACAGAGTTCCTCATCGGTGTTCCAATCGCAGCGAATAGTTCGGGACTCGAGAATGTCACGGCTCTTTTGCAGGAGCTGAAAGAACAAGGCATTGACCACGAGATAGTGGCGCTCTCGTTCGACACGACGGCGGTCAACACCGGGATGATCCGAGGAGCATGCATTCGCATTGAACAAGATATCGGTCGCGTCCTCCTGCAGCTAGCTCGCGGGCATCATGTCTCAGGGGTTGTTCTCAGGAGCGCGTTTGAAACCTGCTTCGGAAAGTCCTCAGGTTCTGCCGTTGACATATTCGAGAGTTTTCAAAATAATTGGCCATGCATCAATTAAACATTCAGTTGACCATCAAACTGTGACGATTCACGACATCGCGTAGTAGACCCAGGACAATCGCGAGGAGCTGGCAGTGCATTACAAAAAAAGTCCCCAGAACGTCTGAGCATCCTCGCGAGGACTACGAGGAACTCATGCGACTCAGCTGTTTCTTCTTGACCGGAGACATGTGCAACAGTGAAGATGGTGACCAACCTCCAAAAACCGCTGCGTGAAGCGCTGAAACGGCTGGAGAGCAAAAACCTGGACCTGGACGTACCGCTCGAAGACTTCGTGACCGTCAGGTCGTGATCCTGCTGACCCACCTGCAGGTGGACCAAAGCTTCCTCGAGGAGCCCAAGAAGTGGTAGGACGACGCAGCGTAACAAGTAGCATGGCAAAGAGCAATGGCTCTCAAGGTGGTCAATGACGCCGTAGAATACGGAGCCTCTCTCATCAAACGCTACAGCACCTCAGTCAAGTCACAAGAGCAGAAGCAGCACCTGCTTCAGCTGGTACATCATCATCGCAGAGCGCAGCCAAAGAAGACAAATGCTTCTCTCATCAAGCAAGCGTTGAAGTACGCCGAATCTAGTCGCTAAATACTGTGAAAGATGCGAACATTATCGAGATGCATATATCCTGTTTGCCATCTGCCATTCGTTCAATGCAAGCCATATGGCGCACCCCGATGGAAGTGGTTTTTTAATACGTACATATGCACATTGCCAGATACAGATGACTTGTTTCCAACCGTTTTTTTGCCGGGGCAATTTAATTTTTTTCTTCAATCCTCCATTTCGAACGACTCTTCCGATTTGAACAGACATTCGGTGAGTCCGTTTAAGACCATATTTTGATAATCTCTTTCCTCGTATTTCGTTATTTCTAAGTTCCCGTTGCGGGAGGTGACTCTTTGGAGTCACCGCGCGTCCAATGTGAGCCCCTGTTCGGCAGCCTTATCCCATCCACCATTCATCCTGCGGCCAATCAAAAGCCCAGTTCTCACTCTACACCAGATATTGAATAAGTCATTATATTCTCTGACCAATGGACCACAACCGCACAACCAGAAAACCTCCATGGATTTTTATGAAAATACTGTAAGCTGTGTAGCAAAATACAGCTAGTTCTTTGTCAAATCCAACTGAATGCCATTATTTATTGATTCAGCTATCCTGCTTGACGATTGCACGAATCACTGCAAAGGTTCACAGAGTACGTGAAGCCACAATCGCCTGAGCTGACCAAAACTTAGATGAAACCACTTGTTTATAGATACATGAGCCTTAGACGAATATAATGAGTATTGAGACAAGGCAGGAAATATAACTAGCACATCGATAGCATTCCCCTTGCTCCCATCCACATGCCTTTGTGAAGACCTCAATTTCAGAAATAAAGCTTCAATATCAAGATGACGTAATTTGCATTCAAATCCTGAGCGTTCCTCGCACTTAATATGTCCCAAGTTTCAACCGCAAGCGAAGCTGTGAGAAATGACGGGTAGCCAGCGAGAAAGCGGCAGTTATAAATTGCTTATTTTCTGCGACGGTCTTAGCGCTTTGGATGCAATAGTAGAGCTGCGGAACCCAAACGAGAGATGTGGTAGCAAAACCGCCAGTGTCTTCGGTGGCGGAGCGGTCTTAATGGGTCGGACGCCGGGTGTTGGTCTAGGCTTTAACATGGTGCTTTGGGATGGGCTATTGGCACCTACATCGGACACCGGCATGAAATTGGCGTGATGACTCGCGCCTAATGGCGTTCATCATTTCCCCGGTGATTCGACACGTTACTAGGCATGTGACGAGAGAGAGAGAGAGAGAGAGAGAGAGAGAGAGAGAGAGAGAGAGAGAGAGAGAGAGAGAGAGAGAGAGAGAGAGAGAGAGAGAGAGAGAGAGAGAGAGAGAGAGAGAGAGAGAGAGAGAGAGAGAGAGAGAGAGAGAGAGAGAGAGAGAGAGAGAGAGAGAGAGAGAGAGAGAGAGAGAGAGAGAGAGAGAGAGAGAGAGAGAGAGAGAGAGAGAGAGAGAGAGAGAGAGAGAGAGAGAGAGAGAGAGAGAGAGAGAGGGAGAGGGAGAGGGAGAGGGAGAGGGAGAGGGAGAGGGAGAGGGAGAGGGAGAGGGAGAGAGGAGGAGAGGGAGAGGGAGAGGGAGAGGGAGAGGGAGAGGGAGGGAGAGAGGAGAGGGAGAGGGAGAGAGAGAGAGAGAGAGAGAGAGAGGGAGAGAGAGAGAGGAGAGAGAGAGAGAGAGAGAGAGAGAGAGAGAGAGAGAGAGAGAGAGAGAGAGAGAGAGAGAGAGAGAGAGAGAGAGAGAGAGAGAGAGAGAGAGAGAGAGAGAGAGAGAGAGAGAGAGAGAGAGAGAGAGAGAGAGAGAGAGAGAGAGAGAGAGAGAGAGAGAGAGAGAGAGAGAGAGAGATAGAGAGAGTGAGGGAGAGGGAGAGGAGAGAGAGGAGAGGGAGAAGGAGAGAGAGAGAGGGAGAGGGAGAGGGAGAGGGAGAGGGAGAGGGGGAGAGGGAGAGTGATAGAGAGATAGAGAGATAGAGAGATAGAGAAATAGAGAGATAGAGAGATAGAGAGATAGAGAGATAGAGAGATAAAGAGATAGAGAGAGAGAGAGAGAGAGAGAGAGAGAGAGAGAGAGAGAGAGAGAGAGAGAGAGAGAGAGAGAGAGAGAGAGAGAGAGAGAGAGAGAGAGAGAGAGAGAGAGAGAGAGAGAGAGAGAGAGAGAGAGAGAGAGAGAGAGAGAGAGAGAGAGAGAGAGAGAGAGAGAGAGAGAGAGAGAGAGAGAGAGAGAGAGAGAGAGAGAGAGAGAGAGAGAGCAGAATTAAACCCCATGCTTTACCATCTCGCTTTACCCCGGGGCGGACCAGACATTTCTGGTGAGGGGGAGGCATCCGCCACGTGATGCAACATTTTCCAGGAGGGGCGCAACTGATTGAGAATATTTCAAGGGGTGCACTCGAGTGTCCCTGGAGAGGTGTCTTAAGTCATAAAGTCATAAAGTATTAAGGCTTAATAAGAGCCACAGGGGCCCATCTGGGTTAAGCCTATCTAGAAAAGGTACTAGAAATGTACATACTCTCAACCCAATCAATCCCTTATCCCAAGTTCCTATGAAGCTATATATCCCAGCCTATCTAGCACCATTCACTTGCTATTGCATAACACCCTCAACAATTACAAGCTCCTCCCATCAAACCCATTGTGCTACCATAGACAATTTCATCAGTATCACATCCCGAAGGAAGGTGCTGAATCCACTGCTAGGTACACCCTATATAAAGTTATAAAGCGTTTAGACTTAATAAGAGACTCACTTGCTATTGCATAATACACTCAACAATTACAAACTGCTCCCATCATACCCATTGTGCTACCATAGACAATCTTATCAGTATCACATCCCGAAGGAAGGTGCTGAATCCACTGCTAGGTACACCCTATATAAAGTTATAAAGCGTTTAGACTTAATAAGAGACTCACTTGCTATTGCATAACACACTCAACAATTACAAACTCCTCCCAACTCCCAACTCCTCCCTGTCGATCAACCCTCCCTGGAATACAGAAAAACGAACCCCCTATTCTTATAATGATTGTCTATGCCGTTTTTAAAAATGTTCAGTGTGTTGCTACTGACAATGGTTCCTGGCAGCTGGTTCCAGTGTTCTACTACCCTGTTGGTGAAGAAAGACTGTCTTAACCTTGTCCTGTTGTGATTCACTTTAATTTTGAATTGATGACCTCTAATTGCATCATTTCTGTTAAATTCAAACATTTCTCTGAGATATCCCTGTTCCTGACCATGAACAACGTTAAAAACCTCGATGAGATCTCCTCTCAGCCTTCTATATCTAAGTGAAAACATATTCAATTTCTTCAATCTTTCCTCACATGCCAAGTTGCCTATACCATTAACCATTTTTGTTGCCCCCTTTGTACTCTCTCTAAAAAGCCAACAATCTTTCTCATAACTAGGGGACCAAGCTTGGACACAGTATTCCAAATGTGGCCTGACATATGCACAGTAAAGCTTCCTGATGACCTACTCACTTTTGTATGACACATTCCTCTGCATTGCTCCCAGCATTCTTAGTGCCTTCTTCCTGGCTTCTTTGGTCTGTTCTGATGCCCCAAATTTTGTGTTCAAAATAACACCTAAGTCCTTCTCCTGCTGAGTCACAGATAGTACTTGGCCACCCATCAAGTATGGAGCCTTCATATGCTGCCTACCTACATGCATGACTTTGCATTTATCAAAATTAAACTTCATTTGCCATTTTTCGACCACTTCACAAGCTCGTCTAAGTCTTTCTGCAGAAAAACCTGCTCATTGTGCCCTGTTATTGCCCTAAAGATCTTCAAATCATCCGCAAATTTCAAAACCTTACTGCTTAGGTCACATTCAATGCTATTCACATATATAATTAACAATAGCGGCCCCAGTACCGACCCCTGGGGGACTCCACTAAGAACATTTTGCCATGATGACTTTTTACCATTTAGCATCACTCTCTGCTGTCTATCTGAAAGCCACAACTCTATCCATTTTAGGATGCTACCTGCAATACCATGGACCTGAAGCTGCATCATTAACCGTTTATGGGGTACCTTGTCAAAGGCCTTACTAAAGTCAAAATATTCTACATCAACCTAATTTCCCTGATCAAATTGTTCTGTAGCAATATT